>ML776919.1:597421-631028 GCA_009831015.1 Picea engelmannii | reverse complement strand
CAGTTGAGAAAATGATCGAAATGTGATCTTGAAAGAAGAAATCTTCATGCTTACACTCGTGAAGACTTAGCGAAGGTAGGTATGCGAAAAGGCGCAAAGAATAAGGGCGTCGTTCATTTGAAATTTGCAACGGAAAATCAATGTTTGTGAAACATTGGTGTAGGCAGCTTATGAGGTAATGAAAAAATGTGAATTGGCTGCCAACAGGGGTCTGATGGCTACCTGACTGAATTGGGAGTGACATAATATTGATATTCTGCTAATCCACGCAATGAAAGGGGAGTTGGAAAGAGAACTGGGAAAAGTGAAGGAAGAGGGATTAAGGGGGGGAATGCCAGGTGAATGATGGAGAAAGTAATAGGTGGAGGCAGAAGAGAGTGGGAAGTGGATAATTTCTCTAATGAGTGCATGGGAGAAAGTGGATATATAGAGAGTGTAAAATGAAGGAGGGGTAATCAGAATGAGACAAAGAAACAACCAAGGATATCAACAAGGAATAAGTACAGAGTTCCAGTGAACCCACATAAAGGAAGAGATAACAGTTCAAATATGTCATATTGGTGATGTTCCTTTTGGAATGTGGCATCATCTCTTCTTACGTGCCAAGGTTATGGGTGATCTATCTGAATATTATTACTTGACCTTTTAATATAATGTAGCGACATGGCCCCGGATGGGGTGACACGTAGCGAATGGATGCCACGCGGGAGCCAGCCGGGACGCAGCATTAAAGCATCTACCGACCAGCGTCCCCTCACAATTTAACTCGCCATGTACAAACGCAGATGCATTTACCCGACGAGGCTTCTCGCTCGAGGGAGAAGTACCAGCCAGGAGCACATTATCCAGCCAGCCATTAAGGCTATGGCGGTTCGGCTCGCAATAATTCTCATTGCCCGGGTTGTTAGTGCAAAGAACCAGTCGCTCTGGGCAACCTTTGCTCCAGTGGAATTGCAAACTCATCGTCGTTTCTCCGTCAATTCGTAGGCGCAGGGGACGCATTCAGTGATTTTGTTCGCGCTTGGGAGCCGACCGACCTTTCAGGGAAGCACTCTGGCCTCCCACCAGACCTCCACCATGCCCAGAGTGCGAGGGAAACCAAGGAGGGGAGTGGCATGGTACTCTGTGGAATCTCGGCGACAACGTAAACAAAAGTTTGAAATAGCTTTAGCAACGGCAACCCGACGGAGAAGAGAGAAGCCACGAACGCCACCCATGGCGTTTGTGGACGAAGAGATTCTGGAAGGGGGAGTGGAAAGCATCCCCGAGCACTTGCTGTTCACAGTGCCTGAGAATTGGAACCCGCCTTCAGATTTTGGTCAAGATAGAAGGCCTTCGTTTGCAGGCAATCCGGCAGCTCCCAGCGCCACTTGCACTGAAGCGCCCTACCCCACCTGCTACATAGTAGAGGAGTTACCCCCTGAACTACTGAGGGAGGTGACGCGGGATAAACATCAGGTGCACGACCAGGATTCAAGTGACAGCCATAGCCAGGAGCAGCTGTTCTCAACCGACTGGGGGTGCCTCAGCCTCATTTTTGAGATGAGGAGCCTCCTGGACGACCAGATCTTTCGGTTGGCGAGGATCGACCAGAGACTCGATATGCTTTTCGCGGCTCACTCCAGAACCCTTCCGAAGCGACAATGCCCAACTTGCGCGCGGGCATATGCATTCCCAACAGGATGGAAGCAGACAGAGGACCAACATAGGTGCGCAGGCTAACAGGTCAATGGATGTTCAGAACTGGCTTTTGTTTTGCTATTCGTTAAGCTTTAGGCCATCTAGTTTACAGTTTTCTTAGCTTTAGCTTATGATACTCAGTTACATTTTCAAGACTGTAAGTCCTGGTTTCCTTCGGGCAGGACGTTGCATGAAGAATTTGGTTATTTTGGTGACTAGGGTGACACATGGTAAGGGATGCCCAGTTGTCCTGGTTTCCTATTCAGGCGGGACAACTGGCATCCCAAACAACTATTGTATTTTGGTTAAAGTAATATAACAGGCCCCACCCCTTTTTTATTTAAAAAAAAATAATAATGTAGCGACATGTAATTGAGGTCATTCTCGTGTGAATCCTCTGCCCAAGCCAATACTTCGTACGTAAGTTATAACTTCAATCATAATTGGAAATCTCGGGAATCTTCAAAACTATCAATCCATCTAATCCACGTGTATGACTAGAGTGTATGTTGTACCATAAAAACAAAAGAAAAATTATACTAACTACGAACTCTTTAATCTGATGTACATCCTACGCTAACCCTACTCTACTAAACTACAGGGATGAGATAGGAGGTTAAGTGATGGTTGACCTCTGTGGGTCGTAGTAAAATTTCAACGTGTTTCCATTAATAAGTCCCTTAAGCGGTTGGCCTTGTAATGTAGTTAACTTGGCGGCGCCGACTTCGTTGATGTAGACCAGATGGAAAGGACCCAAACACAACATACATAGCTTTCTAGGGTGCTATAAATATTTATTGTCATATAACAAAACTAAAGATCCAAGCTGGAGAATTTTCTAGTAGATGTTGCAATCAATCCATGACTTTTGTTTCTACTTTTCAACCACTTGGTTGAATCCTACCATCATCTGGTCCTCTTCTAGCTCCATAAGCTCATCTAAACTATGTTGAAGGGAATGTTCATCTGTCATCTAAGTTGCTAGAGCAACACAGAGGCTAGGAACAACAAATTCTAGGGGCATGATTGCTTCTTTACCATAGACCAATCTAAATCGTGTGCGCTCTGTTAACCTTTTGCAAGTGGTCTTATATGCCCATAAGACCGCAAGGACTTGCAACAAAGTTATCAACTGAACGAGAACTGTGACCTCAAAACGAGAACTCTAGCCCAAAAATATCAGATTTTTGGGTTAAAAACACAAAAATCAACCCCTAATCAAAAAGTGGTGTTATCGGTAGCACCATTTTTTTTGGAGGTGGTTAAAATTGGGACTTGTTTGAAACCATGCCCTTGACATTACAAATAGAACCCTGACAGAACCATGAAATTGACCCTAGAATCGAAAAGTGATGCTACTGGTGCACCACTTCTTTTTTTTTTTAAATGACCTAATTGAAATTGTGGCCTTGACCACTGAAACCATTTTTTTTTTAGTTAAAACTATGATGTAATTGAAACTATGGCCTTGACCGCTAGCACCACTTTCTTTTTTCGAGTTAAAACTATGACCTAATTGACATTGTGGTCTTGACCACTGGCGCCACTTTTTTTTTTACTTAAAACTATGACCTAATTGAAACTATGGCCTTGACCAATACCACCAATGCAAATAAAACATTGAAAATTGACTCCTAAATATAAAAGTGTTATAACTTGATAATTTATTTATCAATTAATTTTATTTTTTAAATAATTTACATTAAGAAAATAATTTAATTGGGAAAAAAATACCCCTAAACAAATTCTTTAATTTGAAGAAAAAACAAATTTTCCTTGAAAAATAAAGAAGAAAAAACAATTTATGTTGAAAAATAATGTAAATTACAATTTTTTAATAAAAACTTTTAAAAATGAATTAAAGAAAAGTAAAATTGAAATTTTAGAGGGGGAATTTAAAAATAACACTTACAACATGAAATTTAAAGATAAAAATTGAAAAAAATAACATTAAAAAAAAAAACTGTAAAAACATTAAAAAACAATCCTAAAAAAAATTAAAATCAAAAAATTATATTTAAAAAAAAACTAAAACTAAAATGCAATTTAAAAAATATATATATATATATATATTAAAACTAAACTAAACTAAATTTAAAACTAAACTAAATTAAATTTAAAAACTTAAAAAAAATAAAAAAACAAATTTTAAAAATTAACATTTAATCTAACTAAATTAAACCTAAATTAAACTAAAAACAATATTTTTGAAACTAAATAAAAATTAAAAAATTAAAATTAAAAAATATATATATATTAAAATTATTTTTTTGTTTCAATTGGGTGTGGACATGGTTTGGGTCGTGTGGGGAGTGCATTATGGTCAAGCAGGTGATGCCCGACATCGCCTGAGCTCCTCGCAGCCTTAGCCCTGCCCCCCCCCCTCCCCTTTTTTTTTAGTATCTCGGGGAATCGATAACTACGGTGGTATTTGATTACCACGTGACACGGGGTCAAATCCCTGTCGATTGCCTTATAACCCTTAGGGAGAACCACACTGCCCGCAAGCCTGGCCTTTAGATGAGACAAGGTTTGAACTCGTGACCTACTTAGCAGCATGAACACCTTAACAGTACGTTTGCGACCACTGGACCGCACCCCTGCGGGCCTTTTTTTTTTTTTTTAATAAATTTGTTTTTTTCAAGTTTTAATTTTTTTAGTTTAAAAATTTAATTTAATTAGTTTTAATTTAGGTTAGTTTAGTTTTAAATTTAGTTCAGTTTAGTTTTAAATTTAGTTTAGTTTAGTTTTAGTAAAAAAWTTTAATTGTATTTTATTTTATTTTTTTAAATATAATTTTTTTATTTTAAATTTTTTTAAGAATGTTTTTATTTTTTTTACAAAAAGTTTGTATTTTCAATGTTATTTTTTCAATTTTTTTCTTTAAATTTTATGTTTTCAGTGTTATTTTTAATTTCTTTTCCAAAAAAAAATCGATTTTATTCTTTTCTAAGTTCATTTTTTTTATTTTTTTTATTAAAAAACTGCAATTTGCATTATTTTTCAAAAAAAAATGTTTTTTTTTTCTTTATTTTCAAAAGAAAATTAGTTTTTTCATTAAATTTAATAATTTGTTTAGGGGTATTTTTTTTCCCAAATAAATTATTTTTTTAATGTAAATTATTTAAAAAAAAATTAATTGATAAATAAATTATCCAGTTATGACATTTTTATATTTAGGAATCAATTTCTAGTGTTTTATTTGCGCTAGTGGCAGTGGTAAAGGCCACAATGTCAATTAGGTCATAGTTTTAAGTAAAAAAAAATGGTGTCGGTGGTCAAGGCCATAGTGTCAATTAGGTCATAGTTTTAACTAAAAAAAAACATGGTGTCAGTGATCAAGGCCACAATTTCAATTGCAACATAGTTTTAACTCAAAAAAAAAGTGGTGCTAGTGGTCAAGGCCACAGTTTCAATTAAATCATAGTTTTAAGTTAAAAAAAAAGTGGTGTTACTGGTATCATCACTTTTTGATTTGAGGGTCAATTTCATGGTTATGTCAGGGTTCTATTCGTAATGCTAAGGGCATGGTTTCAAACAATTCCCAATTTTAACCACCTCCAAAAAAAGGGTGCTACCGGTAGCATCACTTTTTTATTTGGGGGTAAAAATGCGACCTTTAAAAAAATGAGAAGTCTAGAGAGTTCTTGGTAAGTTGGTAAGTGTGTTTTGATGATCCCAATCGTCATGCTACACATTACAAATTTTGGTTAAAACATGCTCTAAAATTGTATTAAAAGCTTCAACCCTACCATTAGCTTGAGGATGATAGGGCATGCTCTTCTGGTGATGAATCATGAACTCTTGAGTCAGTTGTTAGATGGTATCATTTAGAAAATGCGAGCCATGGTCGCTCATTAGCAGCTTTGGACAGTCAAATCTAGTAATGATATTCTCAAAAATGAATCGCAATATCGTTTATGTTGTGTAATCTTTAACCAGTGCGGCTTTGGCCCATCTCGTTAGATACTTTGTGGCCGTAATAATGTAGCGCACAACTGTCAGACACGCGGGGGGGTGGGGGGGGTGATCAGGCCCACAAAAATCAATTTCCCACTTTTCGAAGGGTTCCATGGCTATGATTGAAAATAGAGGGAGCTCATCCCTTCGGAAAGGCTTTCCAGTCCATTGACATACGTGGTAGCATTTACAATATACCTTGGCATCTTCAAAGAGTGAGGGCCACCAAAACCTTGCGCACAGAACCTTTCACGTTGTAGCCTTACCTACATTGTGTCCTCCTGTGATCTAGATTATTTTGAGAACGACATGAAGATAGAAATATAACTGAGATATAACAATGAAATACACAAAAATATAGAAGAGAAAACCCAACTTCTATTACTGAATAAGATAGAAAACCTTTGTAGAACACAAACTGGAAAAATGGGGTAGCTTATCTCTAAAAAGAAAGAGATGTTGGCTACGCTTCATTCACAAGAAGCTTTACATCACACTCCATTGCATGTTTAAAGGGCCTCCTTCACCTCAATTATATATGAGAGAGTGAGAGGAGAAAAATTCCCATGATGCATGTGGGATAAATTGGACTAAGTTTATAAAAGGTCATAGGCATGTAAACAACTAGGACTTCCTAGGCAGTCACCCATCCCAGTACTACTCTAGCCTCAACGCACTTAACTAGGGAGTTCTAATGGGATCCGATGCATTGACGCTATGTTGTAGGCATGTACATAAGACCACTAGGAAATCATTAAATGATGTCTGTAATTAACAAATGAAGTTGACATTACATTCCATTCCCCATCAAAAGGGTGAATATCATGGTTTATCAAAACCACAGGCTCAAAATGGTGATTCAGTCGAAGAGGTGGATGGCCACTGAGATCCATCTGGATCATTCCTCCCCATTTAGGAAGCAATGGTCCCCATTGTGTGAAGTTCCCTTCGGAGACAGGGAGACTTCTACTAAATCTAAATCTTGGTGCATTGCTTGCCTTGTTGAAGAAGTTGTCCTGCTTATCTTGTTGAAGGATGTCATGAGCCTGTTGTTGGAGGGGTTGGATCCATTCAACCAATCTAG
Organism: Picea engelmannii; assembly: GCA_009831015.1. Taxonomy (NCBI): domain Eukaryota; kingdom Viridiplantae; phylum Streptophyta; class Pinopsida; order Pinales; family Pinaceae; genus Picea; species Picea engelmannii. The sequence goes on along the minus strand of ML776919.1, from coordinate 624,304 downwards.
CTGCATGATCTACCTGAGTGTGGGAGGACTCTATTGGTGAAGATGCAGCATGAAGAGTATGAAGGGTTTTTTTATAACCTTTATTGACTGGGTAGTGTGGAGGCACCCACGTAGGTGTAGCATGAACATCTTGGTACTCGTCCACAATCTTGTCGATCTGATTCTAGTGGATAGAAAGGTCTTGGGCTGAGGTTGTAGTGTCCTTTTGTTCACCTTCCGATTGGATTGCGAAGAGGGTAAACTTTGCAGTATGAGAGATTTCTTTGTGGCATTGTTTTGGTGGGACAATAGTTGGAACTACCTCTGGTATCCGGTATAGCTGACCCCCCAGAGTAACAATGACGCTATGTGGTCGAGACTCATAAACAACATGACGCCTCCACATATATGGTTGGCCTAATAGAACATCAAAAACTTCTAGTGGGGCAACATCACACAATACCTCATCCTTGAAGGGCTTGATGTCGTAGGACAGGCGACACTGTTGGCTAACATGAAGATCTTGACCCTGGTGAAGCCACCCGATGTTGTATGGTTGTGGGTGTGGTGTTGTTGGAAAATCCAACTACTTGACAAACTCTGCTGAGATGATGTTCTTTTGGATTCCGCTATCAACAATAAAATGCAGCGGGGTCCCCTTCACCCACATTTGTGAATGGAAGAGTTGCTACCCCTCCTCGGGATCCTCTTCTGGTTGGATTGTTTCAGTTGCGACAATAGCAGTGGGTTCTGCATCAATGATCTGTCTCCTTTTATTATTTTATGAATCGGGGTCCAAGTCAAGGTTCGACTCTTTGTCTTTGACTCAGCCACCAATGACTATATTGAGCGACTTTCATCAGTGTTGTGCCAAGGGTTGTTGTGGAACTCACACCACTTTTCAATGTCTTTCTTATAATTCTCATTACCCTTCTTTTCTTGCATCTGGGACTCACTCTCTTGAGGTTGGCCTTCCTTGCTCTGTCCATGCTTCTCCCACTTACTATGTTGCTTGAGTTTCTGCTCAATTTTAACTGCATATCGATAAGCAACTCCTAGTGAGGAGATGTCCAAGAAATCCATCTTTGTTTGGATGTACATGTGTAGACCATTGCAGTATTTCAAAACCAGGTGTCGCTCAGAGTCTTTGATACCCATCTTTGAGCGCAAGGTATGAAAGAAGTTGGTGTACTCTGGCACCGTCTGGTCTCTTTTATGATGCAGAGTTGTCCATCTCATGTATTGGTCATCATAGTTTCCGACAGGGTAGAACTCCTCCTTTAGGTCATCTACAAAGGCCACCCAAGTGGGTTCTCTCCCAAATAGTGTAGATTCATCTGTGGTGTACCTCTCCAAGTAACCTTCCCACCAAGATCTGATATGGGGAAGGGATTTAAGGAGCGCTAAGGTGATCTTTTCACTGTCGGAAAATTTTTGGACAAAGTAATAACCTTCTAGCAGATTCAACCATTTTTTTAGAGCATCTACTTCTATCTAGCCTTCAAATAAGGGGATGTCAAAATTGACTTGTACCTTGAAGGGTGTCGCACTTGCGAAATGGTTATTTATTGAATATGCCTCGGTTGTTTCCATCGGTAGTCTTTGAAGGATCTGAGTGAAGTTGTCCATTATATCGTTCTTTTATCGCATGAGGGCTTCCTCGAGCAATGTCATGAAAGGATATCCTACTCTGTCATCTCTATTTTCTTTCACCATGGGAGGTCGCTTGGGCTAGCAATAATGGTTGTCCTCAAGAGAAACTAGCTCGAGACCCAAATCTCTATAACCTGACCTCATCGGGGACCTGCTCTGAGAAATGACAAGGAGCAGAATGCTTTGATACCACTGACTCAGATTTTTTGAGAACAACATGAAGACAGAAATATAGCCGAGATATAACAATGAAATACACAAAAATATAGAAGATAAAACCTAACCTCTGTTACTGAATAAGATAGAAAAACATTGTAGAACACAAACTGGAAAAATGGGGTAGCTTATCTCTAAAACGAAAGAGATGTTCGCTACGCTTCATTCACAAGAAGCTTTACATCACACTACATTGCATGCTTAAAGGGCCTCCTTCACCTCAATTATATATGAGAGAGTGAGAGGAGAACAATTCCCATAATGCATGTGGGATAAATTGGACTAAGTTTATAAAATTTCATAGGCATGTAAAACACTAGGACTTCCCAGGCAATCACCCATCCCAGTACTACTCTAACCTGGGCGCGCTTAATTGGGGAGTTCTAATGGGATCCAATGCATTAACATTATGTTTTGGGCATGTACATAAGACCACTAGGAAATCATTAAATTATGTATGTAATTAACAAACGAAGATGACATTACATTCCATTCCCCATCAAAAGGGTGAATATCACGGTTTATCAAAACCACAGGCTCAAAATGGTGATTCATTCGAAGAGGTGGATGGCCACTAAGATCCATCTAGATCATCCTGCAATACCCTCATGTGCTTCGTACAGAATGGGGTCCCATTCATGATCTAATATACACCTATGCAGGATTCCATTTGCTCCCAACTTATACAATTGCTTGACGATCAACTGATAATATGCGCTATGAGTCACCAATTGATGATGTTGAGTCGGGGTATACCCTATTGGAGCTTGTATTGAAATGAGAAATTCAACAATTTCGGCCAATTGATCATGAACTGTTTCAACGCGGAAAAGTTGTGCATCTGGGAGTTCATCATATGAGCTTCAACTAGCCTCTCTTGTCTCAAGCCTTGACAGATGATCTGGCCCAACATTATAGTTTCTCGGCTTGACCACAACTTCAAAGTAAGACTCTTGAAAGAGTAATAACCAAAGGCATATCCTTCCTCCTAATATTGGTTTGTTGACCAAATATTTCAATGCAAAGTGGTCGATAAAGAATTTGAAGGGGGTCCTCAACAAGTAATGGAAAAAAATATGCAAGGCATATACCATGGTAAGGCCCTCGCAATCCATTGTAGTATAATTCTTATCTATATAGGACAGCTTGTGACTGGAAAAATATATTGTATGGTCAATGTTACCCTTGCCCAACTGTGCAAGAATTACTCCCAACACAATGGAAGAAGCATCTACATGAACATGAAAGAGCTTAGACTAGTCGGGAAAAATTAGAATTGGTGCAGTGACGAGTTTCTCTTTGAGATTATCCAGGGATTCTTGGCATTCATGTGTCCAAAATACTTAGTGTCCTTGCGCAATAACTTCTCCACATGGACTGTGATCTTCACATAGCCTTGAATGAACTACCGGTAATATCTTGTATGACCCAATGTCGTGCACAAATTGCACACTAAATTAGGGGCCACCATATCCAACATGGTGATGATCTTAGCTTGATACACCAACAATCCATCCTTGCACAGTATGTGCCCCAATAGTGTGCCAAAGGGTGTACAGAGGATACACTTCTTCAAATTTAATGAAATATGGAGCTGGCGGCATCGATCCAACATCAACTAAAGGGATTGCATGTGTTCCTTCAACAAACTGAACACCATCCAATCATCTAATAAACTTCAAGAAAATTATGGATAAATTCCTTGAAGGTCGTGACCATTATCCATGAAAATATTGTGCGGGCATTCTTTAAACCAAAAGGCATCACAGTGTACACAAAATACCCCATTCTATCGCAAAGGTGGTTTTAGCTTGATCTTCTTCTGTGATCTGAACCTAACGATACCCTAAAAATCCTTCTGTAAAGGAGTATGCTTCTTGGCCTCCAACATTCTCCAATACCTCATCAGTGAAAGGGGTAGGAAAAGGGTCATGTACACATGCGACATTGAGACTCCTCAGATCTACACAGATTCGAATATAATCGGTTTTCTTAGGTTTCACAACCATAGGACTAATCCAATCGAACTCCTCCACATGAAAAATGATTCCATCATCCAACATTTGATCCATTTCTTTGTGTTCTTTTTCCTTGTATTTGGGATTTAATCGATAAGGCCTTCTCTTGATTGGTTTGGCATCTAGTTTGAGCCGAATCTTCATAGACCCTAGTGATCTTGCAATTCCCTTCATTTATGAAAAGCTCCGGGGAAACAAGTCCTCATATTCCTTGAGTAGGTCGACAACTTGAGTAACGGTCTCCTTATCCCAATAATCTCTAATGATGGCCATTTTGGGTGCTTCCTCATTGCCAATATTATGTTTCTTGGTCTTCATTGGATGATTATAGTCCACTGCACCCATTTTCATCGCCTTACCTTCCAGTGCATGCTCTCCTTCAAATTCTTTGATTTGGATTCTCTGTGGGTCATCATCATCAATATTCCAACATTGAATAGCCTCTTTCATTTTTTCTATTAGTCAATGATAAGAGAATACCACCCTGAGTGTGGCTTCCTTTGGCTGTCGATGAAATATAAAATCCTTAATTCGGAGGAGGGCCTCTCTTTGAGCCAGGTCTTCTAGGGTGAACCAAAATGTTAAGAAAAATGTGAATTGACATGGGTCCGCTCTACCATTTTCCTTCTAGGATCCTCCTTGATATACCAGCTCCTAAAAACTATTTCCATAGTAGGAACGAATCTGTGGACCCATTGGGTTCGAGGAATATTCTTGGAAATCCATCGTCGTTTGCAAAATGAGATGTGCTCCTGGGGATCTTCAGTGCCCTTGTATCGATTGGAAAATTTGAAGTCAGTGATGGGCTGAAACCATACCTTTATCAACTCAACTACCTGCTCCCAATCTTGGATATTCACGTGATACGTCTCCCACCACCACGCAGGTGTTCCACGAGTCACAACATCCATAACTTGAATCCTCCTTTCTGCAAGGACAACCTTCTCCATATGTACTAGGAAAGCCTCTATTGGCCCTGTTTCATCGAATCGTGGGGCATCGCATAACTCAAATCCGATCCAATGCATTTCTTTAGTTATCTTCGCACATCTATGAGTAGAGACCTTACATAGCTTGTTCTGCCATCTTTCCATGGCTTCTTCAAAATCAGTGTCATATGACCACATGCTCTGCCAACTTAACTCTCCATCTACAGTGGGGTTGATATAGTATTCCATGTGCCCGATGGTCTTATAAATGTTCTCAATTATAGAGATCCACGCATCCTCACACACCGACTCATTGTACCTATCCCCTTCATTAGGATCTAGAGGTGCGATCATGCGTAGGGTGTCTGTCTCAAATGACATCTGCCTATTTTTCAAATTGAGAACCGCATTATTATCAAAGGCCCAATCAATGCCAAGTAATGCAGGGTATGGATAAGACTCATCCATAATTTTAATGACCTCAAATTCAACCTTTGTCTTTACCCCTTCTATATTCACCTTAACTTGCTCCAGTCAACCTATATGATATATAATGTATTGATTTGCAAACCACCGATGGATGGGTGACCAGATTAGAGTCATCTTTCTCTTAAACTCCCAGGACTTCTTCGGTAAAATTTTCACATCGGAACCCATGTCCAACAAGACTCCATTCATTTCATAACCTCCACGCTAAGTTGTCATCTTGAACTCTCTACCAGTGTGTTTTTGCTTGCTAACCTGGTACACCTCCCTTTCTGATAGGGGGGTGATATAATCTTCTTTGTCATCTCCTTCCCCATACAAGTGGCTAACATCTACATTAAATTCCTCGCAGCATCGGGATCATTGAGAAATCTCAGGCAACAACGTAGGAAATTAATTACTTGATCCTAGGTATCTGTCTTGCGACCCAAGTCGCACAATGTTTCTTTGTGCACTGTGCGTTTCAAATCCTCAAGGTGTTATCCCTCAATCTCCCTTTGTTCGGTGCATCATAGATCTTCTTGTATACGTGTTTCTTCCATCGACCTTTGTGTTGTGTGTTGCATCTCCTCGTGCATACGAGCTTCCTCCAACGATATTTTCATCGCACGCTACAGCTCTTCCCAAGCGCGAGCCTCTTCCAACGAACTTTGTGTCGCTTGTTGTACCTCTTCGTGGGTTCGGGCCTCCTCAAGCAACCTTTGTGTTGTGTTGTGGCATACAAAAACCCCCCTAATTTTCTATGATGTATGATTACAATTTAGAGTCCCTTTTTGTTTGAGTGTTTGTGTAGTATCCTTTTTTATTTTATTTGTTTTGGATGTTTTGTATTCTATTAAGTTTTGAAGTGACTCTGACATTGTTTCCTCTTTTGTATAACGATTTTGAATTTCATGAATTCCAACATGAAATTCAAATATAATTTCAATTGATTATATTGACTACATGTTCTTATTTTCAGGATATCTCCATTAATAAATGAACTTCATGACTCAAATTTATTATAAGATGTAAGAGTCAATGTGTTATAAATCTTATCTTATGGTTCTTATGTTCTTGATTTTATTATAAGTCATGAATATGATTTTCAACATGAGCTACAAAATCTGTTATGGTTGAATAATTAAAAAATTAGGATTTGTTATAGTCATGATATTTGTCACTATGAAAATTTCTTACGTAACTTGTATACACTCCAAGCCTAATATTTAAATTGTTTGATAACATTGTTTTGGTTATGAAGCCAAAATTAGTATTATTTCATATCGTAAATTTTGGTTTTCAATGTTATCATATGAGCATTATGTTAAGGTCTTGGAAATTGATATATAAATGACACTTTTTATATCATGGTTTATCAAATCTTATATTCCTCGATATATAGAAATTCCATAACAGGATGTTCCACCACATAAATTTACATGAATCGTTATTAGTATGATCTGGACATGAATCAATGTACTCAATGAATCTATTTTAAGTTTTAATTATTATTAATGTAGTTTATTTTTTATATACATGTGTAATATTAAAGGTTTTGTTGAAGACCTTGTAAAAAGGATATATTTCGAAGTCTTGGAAACACGTGTTAAGTTGTTAGTTAGTTGTTAACTATTTTGTAGATTTTATCTTATTTTTGTAAAACGACTGTTAGAATTTGGTTAAGATTTTCGAATAGTCTATTATGATTGTCTTCCTATTTTAAGGAAGTTGTCATTATCTTAGTAAAAGTTAGTATCCTTAGACAAGGGAACTCTTGTATAAAATAGGAGGTATGATACAGTGACCATGGGGTTCGATTCATGGAGGAGGGGGAATTGCATTATTGTAAAATATTCCGTAATTCAGGGTTTTGACCGTCTTATAAACCAACAATGGAAGAATTATATATTTTTGTCTTATGTTTGAATACTATTGTTCGATATGGTCATTAATAAAGAATTAATTCAATCTCTTAATTGTCTCTATTGTATGAGTATGATTATTTTACTCCAACACTATTGTTTGAATGTAAATAGTTCATACTTATTCAAAACATTGTCAAGCTAACTTGCAGGTTTTAGCAGAGATGGATTAAAAGTAGAATCTTGCATTTAAGCAAGTTTTTATACATTAGGTTGTTGCCTATCCACCAACTTAATCTTATATTCTTTTCATTTTATCCTTGTTATGCTATAGAATTATTTTTGTAGTCTAACTTGATCTATGTTGGCTTAGATGCAATCTTTACTTGAATTTAGATATATGTAAAAATAGGGATTTGATAACTACTTATCAAGCTATTATTTTCGCATATTTGTTTCAATAAGCAAGCAAATCTTAGAGCTAATTCTCCTATCTGTTAACTCTATTTTATTGTTAGTTCAAGTTGGTTCAAATTTCATTATCTTGCTCTTGATTGGGAAGAGATCTATATATTTTCCTAATTGAGATAGATTAGAATTTATTTTTGTTTTCTACATCTTAGATTAGAGTGCATTTACATTTTATTTAGGAAACATTTGTAGAAGTCTTTTTACGTAGGAGCAACTCCATCAGTGGCTTGGTTGAGCCCTTATATCAGCTTAAGGATTTCTTTATTGCAAGCATGTTGCATGAGGGTAACTCTGATTTCTCTTATTGTTGATAGTAATTAGAAAAATCACAAATCAGTAGGAAGAGTGATTCCTTTCCTTTTTTTTGTTGATAAAAGCAAGTGATAAGATACATTAGCAGACATAAGGCCATGTATATATCTTTGTACATACAAGATAGCTTAGCATAAATTAACCTTAGGCTATTCTTAGGAAAAGGGTAACTGGACCCATAAAACCCAATCAAAATCATTATCCCAAACGGATAAGGGTTTAATTGGGGCCCTGACCAGGTGATTTCTCCAATGTTGATTATGGTCAATTTTGGCCATCAACATGTTGCTCACTACATTTCTTCATGGATCCGGGCCTCCTCAAGTGATCTTTGTGTCACGAGATGCAGTTCTTCATGCGCATTTTCATCTTCCATGGCCCTCTGCACATTGTGCAGAAATTGCTTTGGTTGGGAAACATCAAACTTAGGAGGGGGATGTGTTACCTTTATGATCTTTCCCTCTATATTTTGAATCAAGCTCTCAGCCTTCTCAAAGTCCCTTCCTGTCTTTGCTCTACCTCGGTTTATCACCTAGACACTAACTTCCTCATCCTTTTTGTTATTTCCGCATGCACCATGTTGTAGTGCGTCTTCTTTTCTTCCCACTTCTTCACTAATTCAGGACAGTATTTTATGACATGTTCAAGGCTATAGAAATACGCACAAGCATGCATGGTTTGGTGCAAAACTTTGATACATAGACAACCTCTCTGCAATTGAAACAAATGGGGGGCTTACCTCCCTCTCCTCCATATCAGTGTCTACGACTGCACCCATATCCACATGTGGGACCTCCTTGGTATCCACCTCTCTTAATACTGCCACGATCACCACCCTTCTATTCTTCTTATACTGAGAATGCATCACGAGTATTGTCTTGCATTAGCTGGAGTGACCAGTAGTTGTTGACATCATGTCCCACAGACTTATAGAACTCGCAAAACGGAGTATGGTGCATCTTTTGATACTTCTCAAAAGATGGGAAGCGAGGTGGTACATGTCCCCACTAACTGCAGATCTCACACCACTCCACCTAAGACCCTGATGGAAATGGACTCAACGCTCTCATCACAACATAGTTTTAAAATACAGGGAACTCATCCTTGTGATCTCCCTCATATAAACATATAGTACACCATATGTCTTCACACATGAATTTTTCCTTCGTCATATCTTGCAACTGCATCATCAAATTGGCCAGTTGTGACTGCACCTATGCCAACCCTCCCAATGTCTCTGCCCCTCGTGGCATAGCCTCTAGGCGCATGGAAATATTCACAACCTCTGCTTGAGTTGTCACCTTCTGTTGGGTGAGAAGGACTCAGATATGGGGGACTAACCCCGCAATAAACCATTCTCTATGTTGTATGTCTTGAATTTGGAACGTCAGCCTATCCAACAAAATCTTAAACTGCTAGTCATAATCCCACATTGTTTCTTCTTGTTTCTACTTAATATCCTTGATTTCAGTAATACATTGAGATTATAACTTAGGCTTTTGAAATTCCTTACATAGATCTGGCTTGATATCTGTCAGGGACCTCCCTTGTCCCATCGAAATAGTTTCCTTGTACTTCACATGCCACGTTAAGGCTTTGTCCCTAAACGTGGTCTCCAACTGCTCAATCTTTGTTGCTTCATTTATGATCCTCTTCACAGACCATATTGCTTCACACGTGAACCAATGTTGGTCCACATCATCCTCACCTAATATCCATTACATGACCTAGAAAGGATTATCCTTGGGAGCATCCCCTACTTGAGGAACTGGTTCACCTAGTAGGGTATTATGACACCCCTCCCATATCTAAACTTGGCCAATTGCATAGGGTCTTTGAGAACTTGTTTAATTTGAAAAGGTGGATTTGATGCACATGTTTGGGTGGCTCTTGTATTAAGTGTAGTTTTACTTGGCATGATACATTTGACTTGAGACCCTTGGAGGGAGAATTCACTTGTCTTTGCAAGACCTTGATTGGTGGATGTTTGTAGAGGAACAAGCCTAGCTTGGGCCTTCATTGGGGCATGAATCCCATAGAGTGGATACCATAACCAACACCTTGGAAGTAGCTAGATGGTGAATGTTGCCTTCGGAGGCATACAAAGACATCTTGAACATTGAGACCTATCCCCCCTTGTCCCAATGTTTGACCTTGGAAGGTCAAAACGTCCTTTTCTAGGGAATGACATCACCTTTAGGGTCTAGGGTTTGGTGGTGATTGGAGGTTTTGATGATGACATGGAAATAATTTTGAAGGAATACCCCAACGCATGAAGTAATGGCCTTTGGAGGCCTAATGTATCCTTCAAAGAAGCTCAACGACTTGCTCTATGTGTCAAAATATCACCCCTAGGGGGTATGACGTCATCATTTAGGGTTTCTTCTTTATGTAAAAATAAAATTACTTTTTTAAAGGGGAAAATTAAGGAGGTCAGCCTCCTTATTTTGTGTTTTACCCTAACTAAGTGGAAAAACTTGTTTTACATGACCTTGTATAAATAAAGGTCATTTCATTTTCATTTGGATCATATCATCTCACTTGAGAATTACATACTTGGCTGCAATTTGCATCGTTTTTGGGAATTTTCTCTATCTCTCTCTTGTGCCTATCGTGTTGATGCTTGTTCTTGTCTATTGATGAAGGAAGTTGTGCGCTACCCTCTTGGAGGCTTATCTCTTGCATGTTGATGGAATATTCTTGGTAGTTAAGGGTTTTGCATGATTTTCTATTGGAATTGGTAAGAGATTTTATGCATATTGTTGGTAATTTCTTCTTGTTTCAATGTTATTATTGTCTAAAACCCTTAGAGGAGTATAAGGGAATACACCCTCCACCAAGTCTATCATAATTATTTTTGAATAAGTTATTTTTCAAGGTTTCTAGGAGGAGTAAAAGGGCTTACACCCTTCAAGATCTACCTTGTTGGATTTGCTTTCTCTAGGGAGTGTTAGCTCCTGAAATGTCCCATTCCAATCAGCCTTTAATAATTTTTTGAGTCTTGAAATTGTCAAAGTTTCCTAAAAGAAACGTCTTCATCCAGCCTTCCCAATAAAGATAAGTGACTGAGAACGAGGCAAGTTGGATGAAGTTTTGGAGATCATAATTCTAAGTCATCCACGGGGAAGTTCATCTATCATGGAAGATTTATAACCCTCAAAAGAACAGAAGAGAAAAAAATTTGAAAAAAAAGAGGGTTTTGTTGCATTTTGGGAGTAGTGTGACCCTTCTGCACAGTGCGACCCACGACGCGACGCTTCTGTTAAACTTTTGAATTTTTGAATTTTTTCCTGTTTTGGTCAAAATTTGACTTGGCAAGAGGATTTTTGGGTCAAGGTGGCCACATATATTTGAATATAAGATCACCCCCCATAAAATCATGTAAGTGGCACTTTGTTTCCTCAATGGAAAGATTTTAGGGATCAAATCCTAGAATGTAGGGATATGACTAGATTTTGGAAATTTGTGTTTTCATGTTTTAGTCACTTTCTTTGGAGATAGATTTTAATGCGATGGAAATGTATTTTTGGAAAGTGAGAGAGGTTTTTCACAAGCACTAGCTCCTGTCCAAAAACCTCTCTCATTTTTCCAAAATCTGTTTGGATTCGGGAGATATAGGTGAATCTTTGAGCATCATTTTTCAGAAATTTGACAGTTTGTATTTTCTAGCCACCTCACAAATTCTGATTTGAGTTGGATATCTTCAACAAAATAAAGATAGGTGAAGAGGTTATGAGATCCATCTATTTTGGATCTATATGAGCATGTAATCTCTATATAAAGAGGACCAAAAGGAGGAGCTAAAGGGGGGGAGGTTGGAGATTGAAGACTCTATGGTACTCTTTACTGTAATACATTTTGGAAATATATTGAAATAGAAGTTTTTTTCATGTATATTGTTCAAACTTCCATATTCTGTGTTTTCTATGCCTGTGAGTGAATGTTATATGAATTTATCTATGTTTATCTAATGTCAGATAATTGTCATCTTGTCTCTTCATTGATAGACTAGACTCACAAGTATCTTTCCTTATTATATATGGCCATTCATATATGCTCTGTGTGTGTGTGTTTCTGCTAGTATGATAAGCATTCTCCATATGTTCACATCTCGATAAAAATTTCTGAGCAAGTATAGTTGAAAGCATTTTATGTTCGAGTGTATCCATGTGTGTTTTGAGTGAATGAGAGCATATCAAGTTATCCAACTTGATCCAAATTAATACATCTTTAAGCATTATGATAAGTTACCAGGCTCTCTTGAGCTGCAACCTAAAGAGACTCCTGGAGTGATAACAAATTGGCGTCGTTGCCGGGGAGAGGAGTTTGAAGCAAGCTTCCCTGGGAGACGACATAGTTCTAGCTTTTGATGATAGACAAAGGTTGGGAATCATATTGGTTGTAATCTTCTATCTGGCGACTCCATGAAGGACAAATTCAGTGGCGACTCCACAATATTCAAATGTCAAAGGAATTTGCTACTCTTTTGGCTCAGAGGTTTGCACCTCTCAATTTTTCTACAGTTCCTGGTTTCCCACATCCAGTACCTCATTTGACATAATGAGGAGATTTTATGCCTATATTCAGAGAGAGGAAAGAAGACAATCCTGCAGAACACCTCATCAAGTTCCATGAGTGCATGGATCTACTAGATTTATAGCATGAGGATGTTCGCATGAAGATGTTCATGCATTCATTAGATGGTGATGCACCTAAGTGGTATTTCTCATTAACTACTTCTAGCATTTCATCTTTGAAAGATTTTCACAGAGCATTCAATGAGCATTGCAAAAGGTACTTTTCATATGAGTTTGTATTTGAAATTGTTGTGAGGAATATGAATTGCATAATGAGATTGAAGTTATACATAGAGAAGAATTTCTCCCTCACAATCTGTAACAACTCTCTAATGATCTTCAAGATGATATGATTTCACATGACCATGAACTAGAAATGAATAGTGAAAATCTTGAAGGTTCTCTTACTATCATTAAATCTGATTGTTATGAATCTGTAGAGTTGATTTCTTTAGCTACAAATGGAGATGATCAGACGTCTTTTGGTCAAATGCCAATTGAAATAGTAAGGGTAGCCCACATTTTTCAGATTTGCAGACAAAGGGGAATCGCAGCAGCCATGAGGAACTGGATTTTCATAGATCATCCATTTTTAAGGAGGAACAACAAAAGGATTATCTTTCTACTTATGTACCTTTTGTTCCCAATTTTGATGGAAAGTTTGATGATGATGAGGAAGAAGGTGATGTTATTTCAGATTTGTTCTGAAGCCCTATTGTTGATAATTCTTTGCAGAAATCTTCATCTCTGCCATTAGGATTTTATCCTGATGTTCCAATATTTGACAAATATAGTGATGATGAGGAAGATTTTAAAGTTTATGAAGGCTTTTTGACTAATGGAATGTCATCTAGTTCTACTTTTCAGCAAGAATAAGATCAACAATGTAATTATACTATGGTTGATGATAGTTATGAGTTTGTTGTTTTAAATTCCAATGAAAATATCCTTAGTTTTGATACATCTTTTAAAGAGATCATTGTTGGGGAGAGTAATCAATAGTTATGTCATGATATATCTTTTACGACTCATCCTTCATTTGATCATTATGGAGACAGTGATGTAAAAGATCAAGAACATATCTCTTCTTTTCTCTCAGAAATTGCCAGTTGTAATGAACCAACACATCATAATGATGAATCCAAGTCATAGGGATATAGCAAAGGGGAAGACATACATGAGCAATCAAAGATTCTGAATTTGTATGATGGTGATCACAGTTTTGAAGATCCTATGGTAGCCTTACTTGAATACTATCTCTCAGACTCTCTTAAGCTTTCAGATTTTATCATACCACTTGTACTTGACAGTGAGTGTGATCTCCTGAAAGAGTTTTTCTGGTCATTGTTATGCTTTTATTTTTATCTTCTAATCAGTGGCATAAAAAGAAGTCGTTCAATCATGAGTTTACTTGTATGGCTTCATTGGAAGCATGATTTCACTTGATCAACAAACAATATAGTTGATTAGAGTAGGAGTGTGTGAAAATAAGCTCAGTGGTTGAGCATTTTTTTTCCAGTTTTCAGTTGGTTTGCAGTATGAAGGATTTCAGTTTTCAATAAATAAGCGGAGTTTCTCTCAGTACATCAAGAGGGTTTACAAAGGAATGGTTGTACATTTTTAATACTAGATGACTCCATAACCAAATGGACTAGGCACTACAGAGTCCAAGATGTATATTTTTGAAGAGTGTTTTGATCTAAATAAACAGAGCAGGTTGCAAGCTTTTCAGATTGAATGGACAGGCATAGGGTCTACTAGGTTCTTGGAAGCCTCACAGAGAAGTTTCCATCCTAGTTGGAGCCAGATTTTAGCTCCTGAAATGTCCCATTCCAATCAGCCTTTAATAAGTTTTTGATTCTTGAAATTGTCAAAGTTTCCTAAAAGAAACATCTTCATCCAGCCTTCCCAATATAAGTGACTAAGAAAGAGGCAAGTTGGATGAAGTTTTGGATATCATAATTCTAAGTCATCCACAGGGAAGTTCATCTATCACGGAATATTTATAGCCCTCACAAGAACAGAAGAGAAAAATTTGTGAAAAAAAGAGTGTTTTCTTGCATTTTGGGAGCAGTGCGACCCTTCTGCGCAGTGCGACCCACGACGTGACGCTTCTGTCAAACTTTTAAATTTTTGAATTTTTTCCTGTTTTCATCAAAATTTGACTTGGAAAGAAGATTTTTGGGTCAATGTGGCCACATATATTTGAAGATAAGATCATACCCCATCAAATCATGCAGGTGGCACTTCGTTTCCTCAATGGAAACATTCTAGGGATCAAATCCTAGAATGTAGGGATATGACTAGATTTTGGAAATCTGTGTTTTCTTGTTTGTCACTTTCTTTGTAGATAGATTATGACATGATGGAAATATGTATTTTTGGAAAGTGAGAGATATTTTTCACAAGAACGAGCTCATTTTCAAAAACCTCTCTTAGTTTTCCAAAATCTATTTGGATTCGGGAGATATAGGTGAATCTTTGAGCATCATTTTTCAGAAATTTTACAGTTTGTATTTTCCAGCCACCTCACAAATTTGGATTTGAGTTGGATATCTTCAACAAACTAAATATGGGTGAAGAGGTTATGAGATCCATCTATTTTGTGTCTATATGAGCATGTAATCTCTATATAAAGAGGACCAAAAGGAGGAGCTAAAGGGAGGGATGTTGGAGATTGAAGACTCTATGGTACTCTTTATTGTAATACATTTTGGAAATATATTGAAATAGAAGTTTATTTCTTGTATATTGTTCATACTTCCATCTTCTGTATTTTCTATGCATGTGAGTGAATGTTATATGCATTTATATATGTTTATCTAATGTCAGATAACTATCATCTTGTCTCTTCATTGATAGACTAGACTCACAAGTATCTTTCCTTATTATATCTGGCCATTCATATATGCTCTGTGTGTGTGTGTGTGTTTCTACTAGTATGATAAGCATTCTCCATATGTTCACATCTTGATAAAACTTTATGAGAAAGTATAGTTGAAAACATTTTATGTTCGAGTGTATCCACGTGTGTTTTGAGTGAATGAGATCATATCAATTCATCCAACTTGATCCAAATTAATACATCTTTAAGCATTCTGATAAGTTACCAGGCTCTCTTGAGCTGCAACCTAAAGAGATTGTTGGAGTGATAACAGGGAGTAAAAGGGATTACACCCCTACAGAAGTACTAATTATAAATCTTACACCCAATACTCCATAAACCAATAGACGAGGTGGTCATATACTTGCATTGGAGAAATAAAATCATTGCATTGAAATACGTAAATTTTGGATATATTGCACTTGTTCAATTTGGAATCTTTTCTTAGTTCTATAAGCTTGCTTGAACCACTAAGGAAGCTAGCTTAGCCAATTGATTCTTTTTGTTGTTATAAATTAAAGATACAGCTATTAGGGATGCAACAAATCACTCTTAAACTCTCTCTTTACCCACTAGTCTACCATTGAAATTTGTTTGGAAATTGCCATTTTAAATCTACTTTTTCATTGGCTATCTTTTGGGTAGATTGTTTGCTGATTTTAGTGGATAGATATTTATGTTGTATCATTTTTTTTCTACAACCATAAGGATTCCCTAATACTTTGTTGATAACTTCGTTTATCAGCCCTATTTTACCATCAAAGCTTGTGCTTAAGTATTGGAAATTTATCTTCATGTTTAGTATTTCATCATCCAATAAATATTTGATGCTTTTGATGGTTAATTCTGCAGTTAACAACTCTTTCCATTTCTGATGTATATATATATATATATATATTATATATTGTTGCAATTTAGGACAAGAAGTTTTCCTTGCTTGTCCCTTTTGGTTATTTTGATTGTCTATCTATCTTTTGTCTTGTCTCGGGGAGGTTTAACATTGTTTTGTAGGTACACAATACTTTGGAAACCTACCTTCATCAACAAGACTCTTTTGCAAGATGTGTTCCATCATCAAACCTGACCTATATGGGTTTCATTGGTCATTCTACCACTCTCCATATCAATCCCCCTAGGTTCACTGGGATTCCCCCCTTGTGGTGACTTATGATCATTAAAGCGAGGGGAGTATATATCTAAGGTGATAGTGGGTAGTTACTCCCATAGTTGTCTCACTCTTGTGGATTGGGTCAGGATTTTCCCAACTTAGAGTTTGTGCGATAATTTTTTGGTGTTGTTGCTGGGGAGGATTTTCAATCCTCTTTCATGCCTTAACGACACTTGCAAGTTTGATCCCAAATCATTTACCCCTAGCTTTCCTAGTGAGTCCACTTGAGGAAATTTCCCTTCATTTTCTTGATGAGATAATCCTAAATCTCATCTGGCTACTCCACCATCCCATAATTTGTCTTTCCAAAAGACCCTTCCCCCTGGAATATTCAAACCTTCCAAGGTTTACCGAAGAAATCCACCTTTTAACACCCTCATTGTCAAAACCATTTTCCACGGTAACCTTCCCTTTTTCCCAATGGCTCATCTTTGGGAAAAAGACCTTTACAAGCCCTTGAACTTGGCTTCCACCATTGGATATCCCAGTACTATGCCTAAAGAAACCAACAAATGGTTGCCAAAATTTTCAGCAAACAATGTGGTCATAGTCGAAGAACACCTCTTTGCAATTGGTCGGGACATGGAAAATGAAGGAGTTGAACATGAAGATGTGGCAATGAAGCTACTAGCCACATCTCTTACTAAATATACCCAGAGGTGGTTCAAACGCTTTCCTGAAAATCACCTAGCATCATATGAAGATTTTGTTAAGTTGTTCAAAAGTAGATGGGAAATAAAGAAGGATAGGAGAATGCTAATGACTCAGTTAAACCAGATTAAGAAGAAGGAGAATGAGATAGTAAGTGAATTTTATACCATATTTGATAAGTTACATACCCAAATCTCGAAGGATTTGTGCCCATCTGAAGAAGTTGTCCATTTTCTCTATGTGAATGTCTTTGAAGGGAAATTTGGTTTCATCCTAAGGGATAAGAAACCCAACACTTTGGCACAAGCCAAAGAATACAGTGCAGAAATCAAAGAGAATATTATTTACTCCAAGATTGATCCATATCAGTACCCTCATACCAGGAAAGAAACAAAGACAAAGATGAAAACAAACAGTGCGCTAGATCCAATAACTCTCCTAGCTGAGAAGCTTGATCAAATGAATGCCCAGTTCATCCAAACTCAAAATCAAGTTATGAACCAATTGACAAGTTTGGAAAGGAATCAATCTTCTCTAAGACCTCCATTTGTTAGACAATAGAGGGATGTTACAGGTTGGAAGGAAAAACCTCAACAAGAGATAAAGGCTCTTGATACTTTGAACCTTGTTCGGATGGTCAATTTGGAAGAATCACCATGGTGTTCTCCCTGTCAAGAACCCCATCTAGAAGATGAATGTCCTAGATGAGAGCAGGACTCCCCTGACAATATGAACTTCATAGATACAATTCTGATTTCCAGGATGATGATTAGTATGTAGACTTTACGCAAGAACAACTTGATGAAGTTAGGAAGAGGGGAGCTAGAGAAGGTCGACTCAGAGTGCTTAATCAATTGACCGAAAATCAGAAGAAAGAATTGAAGAAGAGGGAAATCTTGACATATGCCAAAAGGAATAAGATTATTTTCCCTCCACCACAAACTTTAGTTCATCCACCACCAGAGAAGCAAGCTTCATCTGAGCCAAGAAAATAAGCTCCACCTTGAACAATAGAGAAAGTCATCCCACCTATCTCGCTTCCAATTCATGATTTGCTTCAAAGACCAACACGGGAAAATGAGGAGATTCAATTGAACATAGACATCCCAGCCATGATTGGAAAGATGAATATGTCAGTTCTTGTGGTGGAAATGTGCAAGATTCCTTATGTCAAAAGAGAAGTGTTGAAGGTGTTGAAGGTCCCTCATGTGATCCTGAACACCATGTACCATGGACAACAAAGGGATGCAAACCCTCCCTTTTATATTTCTTTGGGTGTGAATGGTCTCCGTTTGAACAATTGTATGTTGGATTCTGGAGCCTCAGCAAATGTGATGTCTTTGAAGGTTATGGAACAACTTGGCTTGAAAACAACTAGCCCATATGAAAATGTGAAGGTAAAATTTTATGGTCTCATAGAATACGTGGAGGTCTACTTGGAAGATTTCCCTCATATTGGCCTCCTCGTGAACATAGTGGTGATTGATGTTCCAGACGTTTGAGGCATTCTCTTATCAAGAAGTTTGGCTACTATGTTTGGTGGATTTCTCAGCATGGACCTTACGCATACACATATTCAGATGGGAGATGGTACTTTCAAGATTCTCTATAATCGATAGGTTTCCAAAAAGCATGTTTTGGATCGAAATGATCATGATTGTAGTAGCAAGGCTGAATTTGATGAGGTTCTAAATACCATTGAGTATGATCCACAGGACATGCCTTTTATGTAGGAGGACTTCATAGATACTCTACTTCCGAGGACGAATGAATACAAAGAGAAACTTGCAAAATTCCAAGGAAAGGAGTCGGGGTCCATCAAGATACTAACAAAAGAAGAAGATAAAAGAGATAAAGAATGTGAATAGGTCATTAAAGATATGGTAAATGTGAAACCACCTTCATACCCTTATATTAAGAACATAAATTACATAAATTTCATTGAAGTAAGCCTTGAACTCATGTGGGGTAAGAGGAAGGGAAAGCCCAATTATGATAAGAAGAATGATGTTTTATGGCTTGGCCCTTACATCGTCAAGAAGAAGTATGAGAAGGGAAGCTACTATTTGTTAGCCATGGATGGGAGAAAGATGTCATTACCAGTTGATGGGTCTCTTCTCTGACCCTATGTTCAAGGAACCTGACTTCTTCATGCCCCAGGCCCCAGGCCCCAGGTAGGTAGGTAGGTCATCTTGATTTCTCACATTTGCATTTTTTCTTGCTCAAAGTAGTTTAGTTGCATCTCATTTTCACTTTTCATTTTGCATTCATACATCATTAATTTATATGTTTTTCTTTCACCATGTTACATATTAGTTTATAAATTTTTAAAAAAGTGCAAAATTTTATTTTCTAATATTAGTTGTCAATTTTGATTTTTAAGATTTTGATTATATGAACAAAGAGTGAGTGAGCCACCCTAGATTTGACAGTTTGACATTTTCGTGTATGTAGGTACAGGTTTTACCAGGAGATGATGTGGTTCTCATGCACTCTATAGTGAGCACATGTCCCCAAGTAGGAGCCATATGTTTTCCCCCATTTCTAGGGATAACTAAGGAGATGATGCCTATATGCCCTCAAGTTGCAGGCATGCAGTATCGAGAGACAGATTGACTTATAGTGTCCACATACAAAGGTGGAGAGCCACTTCGCAACCATACTTCTCTTATTCCTCACAATGGTATTCACCATGCCAAATTGCTTCTGGAGGATAGTGGGACTTCCTCCGTGATGTATAAGTCATGTATTGTGGTAAGTGTCACCTTAATACTTGAGGAATTTGAATATGTTGCATTAAATCTTCTCTTTATTATAGAAAGTTTGCTTAGACATTATGTTTTTGATCTTGTTTCACCTTGGTGAGTGTCACGATTCCCCTGTAAGTGGCCTCCCTTAGGGCAAGGGTTGCAATCGAGGGTCTCTTGGAAGGGTCATTGTACCGTCACTACTCATGCTTACCATTTTTCATCACTTCTTCCCCTCCATGTCCCAATATTTTAGGTTTACAAGCCACATTGACCCAAGAAGGGATTGTACCTCATTTCATGGGAAGAAGGGGCTAAAGGCCCAGAGGCTTGTAGCTGGAAAATGAAAAGAGAAAATCATAAACCTTCCATATGCTCTCCCAAGGATCCTGAGAACAATGAAATGTTTCTCAAATTTAGGGACACCTGAAATAAATAATTAATTAAACATGCCAACCAAGGTAGAGCGTGTGTGGAAAATGTTTTTCATTCTTAAGTAGAAGTCCCACACTTTGTCTTAAACTTGGGGAAGCACAGTGTGACTAGGGTAGAGTTAAGGTGGGCAATGATTTTCATGATTAGGTACAAGTCCCACCTAGGCTTCAACTTGGAAACATTCTAATCAATTAATGGGAAAAGGGCTTGGAAAAAATCATGCATCACAAACAAAGGGAAACACACCCTCTACAAAGGCACCCATAAATGAGAGAATATGAGCCCTTGTATGTCATGAATCCCAAATCCTATAAGTCTAACCCCATCCACCTAATATCCATTACATGTCCTAGAAAGGATCATCCTTGGGAACATCCCCTACTTGAGGGATTGGTTCACCCAATAGGGTATTATGACACCCCTCCCATATCTAAACTTGGTTAATTGGATGGGGTATTTGAGAACTTGTTTAATTTGAAAAGGTGGATTTGATGCACATGTTTGGGTGGCTATTGTATTAAGTGTGATTTTACTTGGCATGATACATTTGACTTGAGACCCTTGGAGGGAGAATTCACTCGTCTTTGCAGGACCTTGATTGGTGGACGTTTGTGGAGGAACACTTGGCCTTCATTAGGGCATGAAGCCCATAGAGTGGATACAAAATCCCACACCTTGGGATAAGCTAGATGGTGAATGTTTCCTTTGGAGGCATGAGAAGACATATTGGACATTGAGACCTATCCCCCCTTAGCCCAGTGTTTGACCTTGGAAGGTCAAAACATCCTTTTCTAGGACATGACGTCACCTTTAAGGGCTAAGGTTTGGTGGTGATTGCAGGTTTTGATGACGACATGGAAATAATTTTGAAGGAAGACCCCAAATCCTAGGGGGTATGACGTCATCATTTAGGGTTTCTTCTTTATGTAAAAATCAAATTACTTTTGTAAAGGGGAAAATTAAGGAGGTTGGCCTTCTTATTTTGTGTTTTACCCTAACTAAGTGGACAAAATTGTTTTACATGACCTTGTATAAATAAAGGTCATTTCATTTTCATTTGGATCATATCATCTCACTTGAGAATTACATACTTGGCTGAAATTTGTGCCCTTTTTGGGAATTTGTTCTATCTCTCTCTCTCTCTCTTGTGTTTATCTTGTGGATTCTTGTTCTTGTCTATTTATGAAGGAAGTGGTGTGATACCCTCTTGGAGGCTTATCTCTTTCATGTTGATGGAATATTCTTGGTAGTTAAGGGTTTTGTATGCTTTTCTATTGGAATTGATAAGAGATTTTTTGCATATTGTTGGTAATTTATTCTTGTTTAAATGTTATTATTGTCTAAAACCCTTGGAGGAGTATAAGGGCATACACCCTCCACCAATTCTATCATAATTGTTGTTGGATAAGTTATTTTTCAAGGTTTCTAGGAGGAGTAAAAGGGCTTACACCCTCCTAGATTTACCTTGTTGGATTTGCTTGCTCTAGGGAGTAAAAGGGATTACACCCCTATAGAAGTAGTAATTCTAACTCTTACACCCAAGACTCCATAACATAATATACTAGGAAGTCATTTACTTGCATTGGAGAAATAAAATCATTGCAACGAAATACGTAAATTTTGGAGATATTGCACTTGTTCAATTTGAATTATTTTCTTATTGCTATAAGCTTGCTTGAGCCACTAAAGCATCTAGCGTAGCCAAGTGATTCTTGTTGTTGTTATAACTTAAAGATACAACCATTAGGGCTGCAAAAAATCACTCTTAAACTCTCTCTTTACTCACTAATCTACCATTGAAATTTGCTTGCAAACTGCCATTTTAAATCTACTTGTCATTGGCTATCTTTTGGGTGGATTGTTTGTTGATTTTAGAGGATAAATATTGTTGTTTTATCAATTGTTTGCTACATCCATAAGGATTCCCTAATAATTTGTTGATAAATTCATTTAGAAGCCCTATTTTACCATCAAAGCTTATGCTTAAGTATTGGAAAATTATCTACATGTTTAGTACTTGATCATCAAATAAATATTTGATGTTTTTGATGGTTAATTATGCAATTAACAACTCTTTAGGATATATATATATATATTGCTACAATTTAGGATAGCAAGATTTCCTTGCTTTTCTATTTGGTTATTTGGCTTGTCTATCTATCTTTTTTGTCTTTTCTCAGGCAGGTTTAACATTGTTTTGCAGGTACATAATACTTTGGAAACCTCCCTTCATCAACAAGACTCTTTTGTAAGCCTCTTTCTATCACCAAACTTGACCTATAGAAGTTTCATTGGTCATTCTACCGCTCTCCATCTCAATCCCCTAAGGTCGCCGAGATTCCCCCCTTGTGGTGAATTATCATCACTGAAGCGAGGGGAGTATCTATCTAAGGTGATAGTGGGTAGTTACTCCCGTATTTGTCTCACTCTTGTGGATTGGGTCAGGATTTTCCCAACTTACAATCTGTGCAATAACAAGATTAGCCAAGATAACAACAACAACAACTTTGTGAATTCGTTGCGAGTAACTTTGTTTCTCGTGTTGTTTCTTTCTTTAACATCTTTCTCTGCTTTGGATCTCTGTCTCTGTCAGTTTCACTCCACTCTCTCTACTGAATAATAGTCTTGGATGCTTCTTCCATCTTCCTACATTCGACGTACCCTTTCTGGAATCGGGGCAATCCTAACTGCCTTGACAACTCATATTTGTTTGTTCCATGTTCCCTTGTGATCCTGGCAGTAATCATTTGGGGAGATTTCCTGGTGATTCCTTTCTTTATTCTAGTGTGTGTCTTCTTGATTTCTTGTGCGCATCCAAAACTTAGACCGGTGTGCATTTGGTAGACATTGGACTTGGCACACAATATCAAAATTCAGTTCAGCGCACACTTCTTGTTGATCTTCGTGCATCTGCTTGGGCATGCGCAAAATTGGAATGAGCATGCACAACTTCTTTTGTGCGCGCATGCAATATTAACCCAAAAATTTGGGTGCCAACAATTACTCTAACCCATACAAGGATTTTCTAAGCCTGGATACCAGCTCTTTCTTTCGCTTCACTACAAAGCCTTTTGGCTACTTGATGTAGATTTATTCTTCCAAATCCCCATGTAGGAATGATATCTTCACATCTATCTATTATACTTCCAAATCAAAAGAAACCTCAACAGATAAAATAAATCTAATTGAAGCTAACTTGGCAATAGGAGAAAATTTTCCATCGAAGTCAATTCCCTCTACCTGGGAATATACTTTTGCTACTAACTGAGCTTTGTATTTATTCACTTTTCCTTCTACATTCAACTTCTTGTTAAAC
Organism: Picea engelmannii; assembly: GCA_009831015.1. Taxonomy (NCBI): domain Eukaryota; kingdom Viridiplantae; phylum Streptophyta; class Pinopsida; order Pinales; family Pinaceae; genus Picea; species Picea engelmannii. Next base: position 600,618 of record ML776919.1, on the reverse strand, counting down.
ACCCATTTGATGTTAATGGGATTTCTTTCAATAAGAAACTCCACTAGATCCCAAGCCTCATTCTTGTCCAAGGCTGCCATTTATTCAACCATGGTATTTTTCCAAAGTTTACCATCCTTCGAATCCACTACCTCCCTAATAGTTATAGGATCATCATCAGTAATAAACAAAACAAATTTTGAATGGAAATCAAGTGGAGTATACCTTTTTGGTTTCCTTCTTTCTCGAACCAATCTCCTCAATATTGGAGTATGAGGCTATTTTTCTTCTGATTCTTGTTCTTCTGTAGAGTTCGATTCATTATCCTTCAATTCAAACTGTATTTATAGTTCTTCCTCCATTGGTAGGACTTCCTCCTTGACAACATCTTTGATTTCTCTAAATACCACATCTTAGCTATATGCTACCTTCTTAGTTTCTGGGGTCCAAAGCTTATAACCATTGATACCATCTTTATAGTCAATATAGATACATTTTTCATCGTTTTATCCAATTTACTCCTATTTTCCTTTGGAATGTGTACATAAGCATCACAACCAAAAAAACTGAGATATGTCGGAGAGGGTTTCTTACCATTCCATACCTCGTGTGGAATCATGTCATCCAACACTGATGAGGGTGATCAATTTACCAAGTAACATGTAGTGTCCATTGCCTCTGCCCAAAATTCATGTCCCAACACAACACCATTGAGCATGATCCTTGCTCTTTCTATCAGCGTCTTGTTCATCCTTTTTGCAACTCCATTCTATTGAGGTGTGTATGGAATAATGTTGTGTCTTGACATACTGCATTTCTTACATAATTCCTTGAATTCATTCCTGCATAATTCTCTGCCATTATCTATCCTTAACACCTTAATTTTCTTTTGTGTCTGATTTTCCACAAGATCCTTAAACTCTTTAAATTTGTGAAAGACTTCAAATTTCTTCCCAGGGAAATAAATCCATGTGTTCCTTAAGAATTCATCTATAAATGAGACATAATACATAGATTTACCTAGTGTTGGAATCGTAACAGGTCCAAACACATCATTGTGCACCAAAAGTAAAATTCCACCTACCCTTGTATCACCAAAGAAGAATCTTACCCAATCATGCTTCCCATACAAACAATGTTCACAAAAATCAATATCCAAAGATCAATTTAAAATACCTTTACCATGTAGTTCTTGAAGCCCCTTCTCTCTGATATGCCCTAGTCTTTGATGCCACAACAAAATATTTTCTCCAGAGACTAGAGGATTCATTCCTTCTTCAACTCTAATATAGGAAACAATGGAATTGTTGCACCTGTCACTAATAGTGCTTCCCAACAAATTATACATAATTCCAATCCAAACTCCCCTCAGCATTGTCATTTCTCCTTGAACCATCCTACATGTTTCCTTTTCAAACAATGTTTTTACACCTGCATCATCCATCTTTCTTACAAAAATCAAATTCTTGGTCAATCCTGGGATGTGCAGAACACCAGGGAGTGTTATAATTGTACCATCCATGAGCTTCAACTTGACTTTTCCTCATCTTACGATTTTGGTTGTTGATTCATCTCTTAGAAAAACATCACCCCCATCATACATTTCATAATCGCAAACCGCTCCCTGTGAGGAGTCATATGAAAGGATGCACCTGAGTCGACCAACCATGCCTCACGATCTGCATGTGTGCTTGAAGAATCCAAGTAGACATTCCATCTTTTATCTGCGGAGGTTTTTTCTTCTGTAGAAGGGGCATCACCAAATCCATTCCATCTTTCAACACTTTTGGATCTACATTGTTTCTTGTAATGCCCTTCTTTTCCACTTAACACAGTCACCGACTTAACGAGAATTATGACCTCAAAACGAGAACTCTAGTGCAAAAAAACTTCTTCTTTTTTCGTCAAAAACACCAAAATCAACCTACGTTTCAAAAAAACAGTGATATTGGTAGCACGCATTTTTTGCAAGGTGGCTAAAATTGCAACTTGTTTGAAATCATAGCATTCACAACTAATACAATTTCAAAAAGTTAACCCTCAAATCAAAAAGTGATGCTACCAGTAGCGCCCTTTTTTATTTTTGGGGTTAAAATTACGACTTAAAATATGAAGGAAAGTCATTTTTTTTTTCATTTAATATGTAGGAATTAATACATAACATGGAATTAAATGACAAAAAAAATTATACCTTAAAAATTTTGATCCCACTCGGTGCTTTATAGATCCGGATTTAAGATGGATCTAGATTGCTATTTTATTTTACCAAATATTTGATTAATTTATATTTTTAAGCTATTAAAATATATTAAATTTATTTAATTAAGTTTAAATTATTAAATATAAATAATATATAATAATAAGTGTTGATGTATACACTTTCAATGAAATTTTTTTACAATTTTTAACTCCATTACCAACTTTATGAACCTTCTATTAAAAAAGTATGTAAGCTTATGTAAGTATTAGTTGCATCTTATATTCAAAAAATATGTAAAAGTATGTAAGTATTAGTTGAATCTTCTATTAAAAAAGCTTTACGATTTTTTCTTATACCACCAACTTTATGAATCTTCTCATAAGGAAATGTAAGTATTATATTTGGTTAGTGATGAAAATAATTAATTTGTTAAGGTTAAAAGAATATTAAATTAAATTAATTTTATATTAATATTTAAAAATATAAAAATTATTAATAAAACGCAATAAATAAAATAAACAAAAGTCTTTGTGTAGATGTTATAGGACTTGGTCCCCATCTTTGTGTTGGACAACTGAGAGGGGGGGGTGAATCAGTTGTTATCGTGCTTAAACAATTATGCTTCTTTTAAAAACCTTTACAAGGCACTCAATGATGATGACAATAATGCAGGGAAATAAACAAAGGCACATTCAACATTAGACACATATATGAGAAACACAGAGACAGATGTTTCCCGAGGAAACCCTTACAGGGTAAAAACCTCTTTTTCTTTATATGATAAGTAATAGTTACATTCTTTGCATTATCATACATATGAGCACCAACTTATAATGAGGCTACAACCTCAGTTTTGCAAGCTGCTACTTGCTGACACCAACTCTCTGTTTTCTCTAGCACCCACTAGAAGGAAGCACCAACTCCCTGATTTCTCTAGCACCAACTAGAAGGAAGCACCAACTCCCTGTGTTCAAGCACCCACTTGAACTTCTGAGGACACCAGTCCTCCCTAGCACCT
>ML776919.1:549644-591927 GCA_009831015.1 Picea engelmannii | reverse complement strand
ATTTGCCTGATCCCTTCTTCAGTCTCTTCACAAATTTTGCTTCAATTTCATCGGGCTCAGAATCCTCATTCTTGTCTGCTTTAAATGATGCTTCTCTGGAGGTGGGTTTATCTTTAACTATTCTCATTTCATATGCAGTCAATCTTCGTAGAAGTTGATCAAACTGCAAGGTTTTCATATCATTAAGTTCTTCTATAGAAGAGACCTTTGGGTTGAACCTATCTGGGAGAGATCTCAAGATTTTCTAAACTAAAGAAGGTTCCCCAATTGTTTCACCAAGTGCCTTCATTGCATTTACCATTTCTTACTCTCAGAAAGTATTTTCCAACAGTTTCATCTTCCTTCATCTTCAGCTGTTCAAACTGTATTCTGTAGGTTTGAAGCTTTGCATCCTTTACCTTCTCATTACCCTCATAACTGCTAATGAGTTTGTCCCACATTTCTTTGGCAGTTCCTAGGTGCATAACTTTTACGAATTCTTCTTCTGCAAGCCCACTCAAGATAGTATTCATAGCCTTAGCGTTGAAGCTAAATTCTAGTTTGTCATCCTTATTAGCTAGCACAACTGGCTTTACAAAACCAGTATCTACCACATCCCAGACATCTTCACCTAGAGCCATCATGTAAGTTCTCATTCTAACTTTCCAGAAGGCAAAGTTCGTTCCATTGAATAGAGGGGCCTTATTGGTTGAATTTCCTTCATGGTTTGACATGTTTAAGCTCTAGGATCTACCCTTAGATAAAAGGGGCCGACTCTGATACCAATTGTTGGACAACTGAGAGGGGGGGGGGTGAATCAATTGTTACCATGCTTAAACAATTATGCTTCTTTTAAAAACCTTTACAAGGCACTCAATGATGATGACAATAATGCAGGGAAATAAACAAAGGCACATTCAACATCAGTCACATATATGAGAAACATAGAGACAGATGTTTCCCGAGGAAACCCTTACAAAGTAAAAACCTCTTTTTCTTTATATGATAAGTAATAGTTACATTCTTTACATTATCATACATATGAGCACCAACTTATAATGAGGCTACAACCTCAGTTTTGCAAGCTGCTACTTGTTGAGAGCACCAACTCTCTGTTTTCTCTAGCATCCACTAGAAGGAAGCACCAACTCCCTGATTTCTCTAGCACCAACTAGAAGGAAGCACCAACTCCCTATGTTCAAGCACCCACTTGAACTTCTGAGGACACCAGTCCTCCCTAGCACCTCCCAACCACCCTGAATTATAAATTCTTTGTTACAAAAACTTATTACAGCGATATAAAGTTATTCAATGGCTTACCAGCCTTGTCGTTGTTCTGTTACACTGCTCTGCCCTGTCTGCATCAGTGTCTTCTGCACACCCCTTGCACTTCCTGTTCTTCTGCATTTTATGCTCTCTGTGCCATATCCTTTCAATGCAACATTCCTCTGCTATGCACTTCTTCTCATGCACTCTCCCTCCTTGCACACCCCTTGAATTCTCCTCCACAGCAACAACCACCAATCTCTTCTTTGTTCAGCATTCTTATAGTCTTTGTTGTCTTTGTGCATGCAATATTCGCAATGCCTCTGCATGCTCACTCTGCGCCAAATTCCTCCACATCTTGAGTGCTTTGCCTCATCATCATCGTGACTCTTCAACTTCTTCGGCAGTTTTTCCCACGCGTTCAGCATCATTGGGTGTTCTGTCTAGATTTCTCAGCTTCTCTGGCAGTTGAGGCTCTTCATCTTCTCTGTCTTCGATGAGCTTATCCTTTCTATTTTTAGCTACAGACTTCAATTCTCATCCACTTGTCAATCCCTCTAGGTGTTGTCTTCCTTTACTGGACGAAGCTTGGAGACTCTTTAGATCCTCTGGCGATCATAGAGAAGTCTCTTCGAATCTTCTGGCAGAAACCATCAATGGTTTCTAGTAGTTACACTGTGAAGCGCAACATTAGCCCTCCGATCATAATCAGATTCACCTGCACCATTGGATTGGTTCCATGGGATCTTGCACTTATTTCGTCATTTTGGCATTCAGCAATTTGGCATTCGTGTCACCAAGTGTCTTGACACTCCCACACGTGATCTCTGAAGCTCCAATACAGAGATTTTTTGCGCTAGCTCCTTCCTCTATATGACCATGGCCATGATCGAGCGCTTATACAAAAAAAATTATTTTCGCAAATTCGCCTTTCATGAGTCTAGCGATGAGGCTTATCGACTCTCCAAGTTGCGATCCCCGAAACCCCGAGATGGGGCTGAGATCAACGATCCACGATCTCGATGGATCTACAGTCCAGATTTCATCATGAATTCGCATCTCGCGATTCCTTCGATGGAGGTCCTTGTCACTCCAAGTTGCGATAAGCGAAGCTCCAAGTTGGAGCTCAAATCAATGGTCCAAAACACATCGTGAATTGACGACTGGGATTAACTCGCGATTTCGCATCTCCCAAGTTCTTCGATGGAGGTTCTTGTCACTCCGACTTGCGATAGGCGATATTTCGAAATAAAGTTGGATCAACGGTCCAGATCACACCTTGATCTGACGGTTGCGATTAACTCGCGATATCGCATCTCGTGAGTTCTTAGATGGATATTCTTGTCACTCCAAGTCACGATATGCGAAACCCCGAAATGGAGTCTTTGACATGCTCTAATCTTCTGCCACGTGTCCCTCTTGATCAACGGTCAAGATCTTGTCGTGATTTCGCATATCGCGATCTCGACATTCCTGTGGTATTGTTTCTTGACTCTCCAAATTGTGAGTCGTGAAACCCCAAAGTGATGTAAGCCTGCTGACGTCACGCGTGGATTGACACATGTCGAATAACTGCCATGTGTCACTCTGATTCGTGACTTACATGTGCCTTAAATGTCGAATCAGTTTGACACTTGTCATTGCCTGGTTGTGCCACGTGTTCTTAGCTGACGTGGTTTGCTGACGTGAGTCAGATCGATGGTCCAGATGTGATCTTGATTCAATGGCTCAAATCATATCGTGATTTCGCGTATCGCGATTTCGACAGTCATGTGTTATTGTTTCTTGCCTCTCCATGTCGCGATTCGCGAAACTCCGATTCGCGAACTCGCTTCACCTTGCACTTTTTAAAGATCGTGCAGATTCTCCTGGATCCTACGATGGTCGGTCCTTGTGCTCGGATCTAATGCTCGAGATCTATCCTCCATATCTGTGTGCTCTTCTTGTCTACATTGAGATCTGACAGCCATCGGGAATTCTGAATTGTTGCTCCTCCCCGATTATCACTACATTGTTGATCATCGCTGATGTACTTGCCATCAATGACAAGCATACGCCGCCTGTAAAACATGCCAACACTTTGAAGAAGTGATTGTATCTAAAATGGGTGTAGATGCATCAATATATTCATAATAAACAAAAGGATTTTATTGTTGCATTAACATGCATTTTAATGTTTTGGTGATTTTGTTATCACTTGTCACTTCTTCTTTTTGTAAGTGTATTAATTGTCCATGAGTTATATGATGGCTTCCTTGTTTTTTTTATGATATAAATATTTGTTTTCCATGGTAAAAACTTGGTAGTAAAAGTTGGATTATTACATTAACAAAGAAAACCTAATACATAATAATTTTTTCCTTAATTGTGACTAGGCTCTAGAAAATATTATTTTTGAATTTCCATTTACTTTCTATATTGACACTTATTTCAAGGAGAATGTAAAAAGATTGATTAATATAATTTTATATGTTTAGAAAAATAAAGGACGGAGTGGAATAGGTGAAGGCCATGATATTTGCAACATCTATTTTAGATTTGGCAATCATATAACTATTACCACAAAAAGAGAATTTGGTTCCAACATCGACCATAGTCATGGAAGACGACCAAGCGCCATACAAAGCTCAATTGTAACATGTTTGGTATTTACTTTACAGATGGATAAGAATAGGGAAGTCATCACTACCTTCCAGCAATTGAATCATCGTTGGTCTGTACTTGGACATTTTTCTCTCAGCTCATACAACTTTTTGGATCTCCTAGTAGAGATGTATTAGGTAGTATTGATATCATATTTTGGCTCACTATGACTCTCTGTTGACTAAACAGAAGGAGATGAATTGGTCAATTTAGGACGAAACTTAATTGATCTGGCTTCCAACTTTAAAAAAATGAGCATATGGAAGTGTTCCTATGCACCTTTTCTATATAACCTATTGGATTCTTGACTGTGGTGGGAGGTATTAGGCTGTCAACTTTAGCTAGTCAATCATTAATACAATGGGACAGTGTGACACATTGAGGGTTTTCCTTCAACCCTTTACATTTTGAACAACCACATACTACTAGGGTGTCATAAAAGAGATATAATTCACAGTGTAATATCGTTGACCCATGTCGGTTTCTAGAAGATGGCATGTTACAATTGGAAGGGTAAAGCAGTTGTTCATTTTCATCAACATTTGTCTGCAATATCTTTTTCTTGATAAGAGCTTGCGACATTTTAGGACTAGTGGAATATCTCGTGCATCTGAACTTGATCCTGAATCATGATCCTACAAAATTCAATGAACAAATATTTAAATTCACATGCATGAATAACATAAATTCAATGAGATAAATGAATTATAAATAAAATCTAGACTTACTACAATCGGCGAGAGAGAACTTGAAGAACTTGCAACGATGTGGAATGAGTTGGAATCTGAAGAATTAGCCATTTGATATTATAAACTTTTTTTTGTTGCAATTGAGCCAAAATCATCATCAATACATGAATAAATTCTTAAAAATAAAGTTTGGGAAGCATAGAAAAATACAAATTCAAACATAGTTTCTAATGACTTTTAAAAGTTAACGATGTGCCTATTTATATTATGACGCCTTGGTGCGTGTGCGTCTGCATATATAAAACACACCAGTGCTCTAATTATATTATGACGCCCTGGTGCGTGTGCGTCTGCATATACAGAACACACCAATGCGCAAAATTATGAGAGGCCCCGAAGAGTGACCTTTATTTTTGCCTCGGCAAAATTTAAGTATGGATGTTTGCATTTGTATTTTGTGAATTAAATTGTTTGTCAGTGTGTTTTTATGCAAATACGGACCAATGCTCTATAAATTGTATAGGCACCAAAAAGAAAATTACAAAAAAAAATAGTTAACGCATCTGTCATTAGTGCGTTGAAATATACAACGAAAAAATGAGCGACAATTTCAATTTTTTTAAATGTACATTTTTATAAATGAAAACCCTATTCATTATCGCCCTGATACGCAATACTGTGAGATGCATCGAAGAGTGACATTCGTTTTTGCCTCTGAAAAATTTAAATATGGATGTTTGCATTTGTATTTTGTGAATTAAATTGTTTGTCGGTGTGTTTTTACGTAAAAATTGCATTGGTGCGCTATAAATTGTATTGTGCTCCGAAAAAGTAAGTTACAAAAAAAAAATGGCGCGCACGTCCGTCATCAATGTGTCAAAATATACAATGAAAAAATGAGGAGGAATTTCAGTTTTTTAAAATGTATGTGTTTATAAATGAAAACCATGTTCATTATTTCATTATTTTGCCAAAATTTAGAGGGGAGATTTATGCAAGAGAGATTTACTAGCAACGACTTTGGAGTGCGTAGATTTCTTTAAAGAGCCAAATTTGAAAGGGATCATTGTAGGTCACACACAAATATGTAGAGGAGAAATTTCAGGTATGTGATTTCATTCAATTGATCATCTCAATATTTTCCCTATTTGATCCAAGCAATTTTCAATGCATTCTTAAAAAAAATAAAAAAAAGTTTCATTCTTACCTTCGATATTGGAAGCCCTAGCTTCCTTGTTGTTTCTCTTGCTTTCCCTCTTGTGGAACCTTATAACTTATTATATCTTTTTATTATTATTCTAGACCTATATTTTCCCTAAGTATGTTTCCCTCCCTTAATTTTCATTGACATATCTTACCTTCGTGACTTATTTCTTTTCCATACCTAGTTTATTTTGCATTCGCGGGTAGGACTCATGACCTATCACTTTCCTCTCTTGACCTCTTCCCAACACTTAGTTTATTTTTCATTTCACGGACTCGTTGACTCATATTTTCATTTTTTTGTGTCGTCCTCACAAGTTCGTCCGACAAGTATCCATACTTAGCCATTTTTCCTATCACTGTGGACTCGCGGACTCGCTTTCTCATTTGAAATATTACGCTCTACCACTATGTCGTGATGTGTCCTTCCTCTCTACACTTCTTGAGTCATATTAAATTCTAATACTACAAACTCAACTGCTAAAATTAAATTCTGAAAAGGTTGTTATTGATGATGTTTTTATCAAGGGAAATTTCATTTATTTAAGATTAATGATTATCATCAAAGATCTAAAGTAGAAGATTATTTCATTGTTCTGAGTGGAATTACAGAGAATTCTATCAACATGTTAGATATGGACAAAAGCAAACAATATTTTCATGGGGATACCTTGAATCTATTCACCGGAGATGATCACAATTACCACTGGTCGAGGGCATATTGGTATTATTCAACGTTACCAGACAAATATAATAACATCAGGAATAGCTCTCGTTGGTTATGTCCCCGAGGTTTTCAAGTGTAAATATATTGTCACCTGGTGCATTAACAAGTTTTTCCATAATAGAAGGAATCATTCCTCTACAAAGCACCTCCCTTGTTTCATTGGCACCTCCAGTATTCAAGAAAACGTAAAGCTACCAGAGCCAAACATAATGTGCAAAGGATAAGATGCAATAAATTTTATTAAAGGGAAAAATAATGGAATTGAGATCCTACAGGAATATTTACAAGACCCCACTACAATTCCAGAAGACCTATCCATAATCCAGGTTATTTCTTTAAAGGACCCCTATCAAGAAATTGCTTGGTTATTTACTAGAGTTACAGCTCAAGATTCTACAATGACTATTCCTTGGTTGGCTCTATATTTTTTATATTTCATAGTTCATGAGAATGTTGTTTTCGATTGGGAAAAGATCATATCGAATGAAAATTTTGCATCGTTAATGAATTTCAGAAGAGAGAAAGAGTTGTATATGGCATCTTATCTGGTTTTTGCTATCACGCATTGTCATATTTTTAAGGGCAGACGTTGGAAAAAGGGTAAATTCAAAGGTTAACCATGTGACTATGTAGTATCAAGCTCTCTGGAGGAAAAGATTTATCCATTGTTTTTATGAAGTTTACAATGATTTTGTCTCTGAATTTAAGAAATTACTCTTTGGGGAAGATACTTCCAGGCTTTCATTGGAAGCATCAAGTTTTTTGTTTTTTTTTAAATAAACTAGATGAGAATACTTCTATTCAATCCAGGAAAAAATTTCAAAGTGATACATTAACTTGTTGATAGGAAAAGACCCCCAAGAAAAAGAACAGGGGAGCACTAGGGACTAGCATATGCTAAAAGAGAGTCACAAGGAGTGTGTGGGCATAGCGAGATGAAACATTACAAGATAAGGAGAAAGGGTCGGATCATTGTGTTGGACGGAGAGGATCCTTTCTGCCATTTTTCTTTTGAACATCAATCCAACCCGAGGAGAAGATAGGCTCAACAACCTTCACCACCAAAGCCATATGATCTAAGGAACTGCTAGAATCTTGAGTTGTTGAAGCTAAGGGTGCTTCTTTGTCACTATATGAATTATCTGATTCATAAGGATGCTTCTGAGTCCCTGAGAGCAGGGTTGTGGCCATGATTATGTCATTTGATTCATCCTTTTCAAGGAGGGGTGCAAAGGCTGAACTGTGGGAATTGGATTCGGGATTTCTGGAGCTTTAGGATTTTGTGTTGAAGCCGAAGGCTGGTGTTTTGGGTCTGCAGTTGGTTGTTGTGCATTTGTTGGACACTGCTAAGGTGTTGTAGAAGGCGGAGGATTTGGGGCGTCTTTGTGATGTTGTTTGTTGTCAGATGAAGGGTATGAGCGACTTTTGAAATTTTTTGGGTCTTGCCAGCCATTAGCTCTTTTCCATGCTCAAGGGGATGAGGATGGGGTTGGGGATAGAGGACAAGTTGCTTGGAGGTTACCTGTTTGCTGACAGTAGAGACACCTGAAGGCGGTGTTCTCATAATTGACCATCTACGTGTAAGGGTCATCCTCAACCCAATCTATAAGAATTCTATCTAGAAGCCCTTGACTGAGGTTGATTTCAACGCATATGCAAGAGAAAGTGATGAATCCTTTCGTTATCTGGTCTATGTCTATCTTGATAAACCTACCCAATGCATTGCCCAGAGTAGGTAAAAAAGTTGGAGTATAAAAATGCAGAGGTAGATTGGGGAGTCTTACCCAAACCGGTGTAGTCATGGTTGTCATGGTCAGCGGGTTGAAGTTAGGGAACCATCTCTACATGGAAAGACCAGATCTACCCCAAAACCAAGGACCTTGCTCTAGCACGCATTGGCATTCTACTTCTATGGAAAAGTTGATGATGAAGTACCCTTTGGAGCAAAATAATAACTCGTGACCTGACGACCAGGACTTGTTTACCCATTCTCTTAGCGTAGAGGTTGAGGGCCATAGTATGTTGAAGCGACATATGAGGGATTTTATGTTAAACAAAACTAGAGCCATAGACATGGGGATATTAGACTTCTGTTGTTGGAGATTCTGCGGACTGCTCCATAATGAAGGCAGAGCCAAAAATCTCCTTTGCTCTGAAATTTCCAGCCTTGGACCCCGAAGGAGCGAAATTCCATGTTTTCGGGACATGCCTATAAGAGCTTGGATGAGTGAAGGAAGGCACTCCTCTGGGCAGACGAGAAGTGAGAGAAATGGTTGTGTTTTTTATATTCCCATAACCCTATAATAGAGAGCCATCCACAATATGTCATCCTTCAAAGATTAGTCGTTGAAAGCAAGGCGGGATACATGTAGCCTGGTGGACTTGGGTTTTGAGCTAAAAAACAGAGTTTGAATCCTAAGCATGCAAGTAGAGAGAAGATCCAGTGATGGTCTTTAAAAAAAGGGGAAAGCATGTCGCAGTCTCGGAGCTAGCCTCGACGTGATATTCAGGATGATGACTCAATCTTACATCACTCTTAACTTGATTCCTGTAACAGAGCGAGGGTTGAAAATCTCCCAAGGGCTAAAGATCCCAAAGGTCTCTGATAGTTGAATGGTGCCCATACTCTGGATCCAGGTAGCAGTGGCTAGGGTTCATCTCTTGTCGTGCCCACAGTCCCTTCTCAACTTTGATACAGGCTCAAATGATCGGTTCTCTCTCGCCAGAGAATGAGTTGGCGCCTCCATCCTCAGTTGCAACCATCCAGCGAGGTTCCTCTTCATCCAATTAAGGTGGAAGAATATATTTAGAAAGGGCCACTCAAGTGTCTCTCGATGTCTCCTTGAAAAATCCTCTTTCCGAATGGGGTTGCATATCCATCAACTCTCTCGTTTGTTCCCACGTTAGGGTTTCCTCTGATGTTGTTGGTGTTGCTAATGCGATGACCACCATCATGAAAACCCTATAAATCGAAGCATCAATCTTTTTGGATAAAAAGGGAATTATGGAAAAAAAAAATGGATAACTACAACATCATTATGATTTTATGTTCTCATAAAAAGAATATAGCCCTCCTTTATTATGTGTTGGATAAGTTGTGTATCATAGAAGTGGCAAGGCAGTATAAGTTCTGGTTTCATGCATTTTATGAAAGAAGGAAAAAACAGCTCATTCCTCTGCCTTGGAAAGTTGGTGAAATTCTCTTAAGAGAAATTCCTAAAATTGATGAATATGCCTCTTACTTTGACCAGTTTAAATTGAAGTTTGGATAAGAGATCAAAGGTTTTGATCGTAACAACCTTTTTTATAATCACATGGTAGCAGTTGGACTCATTCCCAAAATGATCAATACATTCATATTTGGAGAAGAAGAGGATGATAGTAATGACCCCCCTATTCAGAATGTTAATAAGTATTCTGGAGACATAGAAATGATTGTGAGCACTACTGAAGGTCATAAGCAAAGAGGGAAACCCATAAGTGAAAAAAATTCTCAGTCACCCATTGTTCTCACAGAAGTCTTTTGCCTAAAGTAAATCCTCAGTCTCCAATGGCCCAAGAAAGAAAAACCCCAAGTAACAATTCAGGTGATGATGGAGAAAGTAATCCTCCTCAAGGAAGCCTATAAAACCCTCATAAATTACAAGCAAAAACGAAAAGGGTCAATTCTCAACAAGAGGGAGAAAAACAAAATGTACCTAAAGATGATATTTTGCTTGATAATATGGACTTGGATATGGATAATGAAAATATTGGGTTTCCATATGATGAAGAACACGCCCAAGAAAATGTATAGTCTGTTGCATTGGTTGTTCAAGATGAAGTCTTCTCTGATGAAGAAACCTTTTATGTGCAGAATGTTTTATTTGATAAATCTTCGAAGAAATTAACTTTTGAAAGAACCTCAAAGAATAAAAAGGGAAATTCACGGTCCACCATTGATACTAAAAACATGTTTTCGTGAAAACTATCTTTGATTCATAGAATCACAAGGGATGCATTGGATGTTTCAATAGTTAATATGGAAGAGGAAAATCTCATACTTAAAGAGAGAGTCAAGGAATCGGAAGCAACCCTCATGCCTCCACCTATATTGGCTACCCCAGTCGCCATGTTACAACCTGATAGAACTTTTCAAGGAGCTATTATCGGACTAATTGGTAGGTGCGGACACTAACAGATCTCCCTAGACCCACCTGGATCTAGAACAAAATAGGACAGGACATGACTCTTTCCCTAAGTTGTGATCATTGAATCTGCTAATAAGGAGGAAGAAGTGACATACCTTGATATCGCTTCCTTAGGTCTTTGTTGCTCCCGCTTCGCTCCGGTGCTCTCGTGAGGTCAAGCCCAAGACAACACAAACCAACCAAAGTGAAGATAGTAAAATGTATTCAACGTCAACTTATGCATAGGATCAAGGAATTACACAATAAAGTAAGAGTGACTTTATGGGAAAGGGACATGTCGTTGTATCATATTAATTGAAAGTAGAAGATACAACATGATCGCCTTGATGTCGCAAGATTCCTTTCAATGACCCTTGGTTCCAACACACACACTTGCTCTGTGCTTACATGAAGAAGATCCAATTCCTCTTGATAGACCATCTAGAGCCTTCAAGCCTCTGTCCAAGCAGGGTTCTTCACACAATTCTTTCACCAATTCTTCATTCAATATTGCTTAACCTTTTCCATGAGAAACCTTTCAATATATAGGAGAAGGAGAGATGGTTACATGGATGAGGATGATCCCATCAAATCTGAGAAGTCGGTAAAATGACAACCATATGAATTCCAACTCATTTTCTAGAAGATTCCCTTCTAGAACCCTCGAGACCTCTTCTCTTTTCCAAGCTTGAAAATAGGTTCGCACCCTATGTATGGAGCAAACTGTGAGAAGTTCTCACCCTAGGTGTAGATGGCCTGCGAGAATGAGGGATTCTCGCACCCTAGGTCATATGCAGCCTGCGAACTCACTTTGAAATTATGTTTTTTGGAAGGAGACAAGTGCCACTTTTCTCAGGCAAAAAGTCATTGTTGGGAGCCTGAATACACCATTGTTAATACATCACCAGAGTGACCAAAACCATGTGTAACAAAATGCCCCCCAAAGTATGAGGCCAAAATCTGTGACAGCCAAAATACTTTGTAAATTGCATGTGTGTGTCAGAAACCAGGAGTGCACCTAATCGAAAACCTGCAAACAACCAAGCATCTGCAGAATATAATACCAGTTTTGAGGTAGGCATTCCCATACTCAGACCACAAATGGATGTCATCATGAACGTGGGTCAAGGCCACCAATCATACACCATGGATCCATTCCGTCAAATATACTACATAGCCACCAGGAATACACTGTGGATCTATGCGAGAAGACTAAAGTTATGAAGGCATAGCCATGTGACATACAAAGTGGATCTATGTGTCAGCAAATCATACATATTCCATCGCAGCCCGGATCAAAAAGATGAGACCCAGGGTCTTCAATCCCTCACCTGAAAGTACGAATCTAGCCATGTGATTACATGTGCTGAAGTCGAAAATGGTAGAAACCACTTGATTACTGGTCATTGATGCAACCGTTAACAAGTGCGAGGGAAATCACCATCAATGTCAATGAATCCCAAGGTACAATAGTACAATCCAATGAATGTGAATAAATGAGATGAGGTCGAACATTCAACGGAATCTCCCGATCAGGGGTCAATGATGAAAACCCACCGTCGAAAGCAAGAGAACCTGCCATTGAGGTATGCAAGTTCCAAGGTACCAAATAATTTCTAAGTCTTGTTTCCGGATAATGAGTTGGATTCGACGGGACAAGACTCCTCACAGGAGGGCCTTGGTGTATCCCCCATCAATGACACGAAATAAGTAACATATTTTGAAGGTGAAACAGAGTATGAATATAGATGAAAATGGACACAGGGAAGGTCGACTTGGTAAGAAAGGACAACTGCAGATGGTCGACTCAAATAAAGGTTTTGGATGAACTTCTCTTGAACATATGAGTGACACGACCAGGGATTTGGCAGCACTGACTCAGAGACGACTCAGGATATAACCTTGTAACAAGTCGAATGAGAGACAAATGGATTTCCCAAACTGGCTTCCAATAATGAATAGGGGGTGTCATGTTCAAGAGCGACACTTACTGCCAATAATATGAATACAAAAACACATCCCTTTCCCAAATTTTCCCCCACCGTTTCTGGTGAGTACCTCTTTATTTTTACGCAAGCTTGAGGAGGATAACATATTCTTATTAATGTAAGCTCATCCTTCGGATTAGTCCCTCGGAGTATGTTTAGCGAACCCTAGGAAGGAGTGGTTCGGTCCCATTACGGGTCTTTCGATGTTTGTTTAACGAGTCCAAAGATAGAAAACTCAAAGGTTTTTCATGATTATAGAGTCTGGAAAAACACTCAAAAAAGAACTCTCTCAGTTCCTTTTTCGTAAAGGAGTCTGATGAGACCGAAAAAGACATAAATTATCGCCCAACAAACATTTTCTTCAAATACTTTAATGAGCGTGAAAAGAACAAGGTCGTTCGGCAATATTTTCATGTTTAGAGAGTCTAAAAAGAGCTTAAAGAGAACTCCAGGGAGTTCCTTTTTCGTATAACCTTTATGAGCCCAAAAAAGTGATAAAAGTGTGCTCGATTACATTCTCATCTATTTTCGAGTGTGAAAATGAACAAAGACCAAGCTCGAGGTTTTGTCTAAAAACCATAAAAAACAATTAAGCATGCGATGAAAAAGAGAAAATATCTGTACTCCTTCGTGTGGACTTCAAAGTCATTATATCTGCAAAAAGTCGCACTCATAGGGCTATTAGGCATTAGGTTTGGTGAATAAAACAATATAAAAATCAACAAAAATGGTAAAAAGTAAATATAAGTGGGTAAAACGGCTTTTACCATAGTCATTGTGATTTTTCCAAGAATTTTGCCCAAAACCCCTCTTTTTCCCTTGAATTTCAGTGCTCGATTGCGGAAGGTACAAGCAACCATTTGGTGAACCGTCTCCGTCGACGAGGTAAGCTCCCTGTCTTCTGCCTTTTCATGGTTCAATTTTTTGTTTTCATTGGCAAATTTCAAGGTTTTGAGTTTGTTTTAGGGCCAAAACTTGAGCCCTGACGTTCTCGCAGGCTAGCCATACAGGACCTGCGAGAATGCATGATTCTCATAGGTGGCCCCAAAGGCACCTGCGAGAACCTCGCACTGCGCTAAAGGGGCACCTACAAGGGCCGCAAAATGAAAATTCACTTTGATTTTTGCTCAATGAAAAATATGCCAAGGCTTGAAATGAGTTGTTGACTCTCTTCTTATGGTTCTTGTGCAGGAATTTGACCATCACGATGCTGGAGTGGCATGAAAGAGAGCATGAAGAGGATGATGTTATTGCCGGGAATGACCCAGGCACCATTCCTGCTCTCCGAGACTATGGTCTCTTGAAATTCTTTCGGATCCCGGGCATGAGGGCCCAAGTCAGGTTGTTGGAGTACCTCATACATATGTGGGACATGGACCAACAAGTATTTCACGTGGGTGTCCACACATTGTCCTTGGATATCGAGGAAGTTTACTTCCTAACAGGACTGTCACAGCATGGGTACCACATTAGCTTGACCGGTAACCGAGGTGGTGGGCTGCCTATGAGTGAGTATTGTCATCGGTACTGTGTTCCAGAGGCGGAAAGAAGCAAAAGAAAGGTGGCCATTTAGGGGGTCTAGGATTTGACCCTTCACACCATCTTATTCACCATTGCTCATATGGCTGGGAGCGTTGCTCCACACATGGCTCTCCAGAGCTATTTTCAGTATGCCATAGAGTGTACTGAGCCTCGGGTCTTTAACTGGTTAGACACAGTCTTTCGTAGCATAAAGAGGCAGTTGACAAAATGCAGGAAAGGCGACCTGAAACAATTCAGGTACGGATCACTTTTGGTGTCCTTCTTTCTTGAGAGGGTTCCCTTGCTGAGATTATAGGTTGAGTGGGGTTTACCGGCCCCATAGGATCTGAGGATGTTGAGGTGGTGCAACCTCATGGCCCGACACGTAGCTGGGCCTATCATCAAATACAATGATTCCTTCTTTGACTGGTTGCGGCCATAGATGTTGATGGTTGATGACTACACCTACGCTGGATTGGATTTTCGAGGGGATCCAGATTTAGCCCTACCTGAGGATGCTCAGTGGGGTGACCTAGGTAAGAAGTACACATTTTGTTCTTTTAAATGTTTTTGTAATTTTTATCATATGCAAATGTTTTTATGTTTTCCCAAGAACTGATCAAAAATCTCTTTTGAATGACATAGATGTGGGGCCATACCAACCTCCAGGTACGTCTCCTATTCATCAATGAGGAGAGGTGGCTCCAGTGTCGCGATGGGATGTTGAAGACTATGAGGCAGTGGAGCAAAACTTGGAGGGGTTGATTGTTGATATTCCGGACATGACTATCGGAGAAGTCCCTCGGTGTTATCAGTGCCATACTGTGGGTGTGTCAGAGTCTATTAGTCGACTGCTTCATAGGGTTGCCCGGGAAGTCGTGTGTTATCGTGAGCGTCACCCATGACGTTACTTTGAAGAAGCTACGAGCTTCAGATTTTGAAATTTTGGTCCTTGGACAGAACTTTTTGTAAAAAACTTTTGATCGTAATATACATATATACGACTTCTATTGGCTTATCTTGTGTTGTGTGAGACATGTGATGTGATTGGTTTATAAATGGCCCAAATGTATGTCTAATACATAGTTAGCCAATGCATCAGTTAATGTATTTAGACATCTAGGAATATGTTGATACTCAATATAATCAAAATAACATTTCAAGAGGCGAATTCGTAAATATACCCGTAATAAAGTAGAACTTCGAATAACATAGACATTACTTAATTGTAGTACAACTAGCTGCAAATCGATTCGTACTACCAAGTGACGTATACCGAGTGAAATAGCATCAATCAACAATTAGATAAGGGCGCCATATTCTGCAATATTGTTGGTCGCACGGCCGAGACACACACCTCGTAGAGTGATAAGTTCGTTTGTAGGGGCGTAAATTGCTCAAGCAGCAGAAGCAAGGTTCTGAGTACTACGGCTAGCGCCATCAGCAAAGCCAATGTGGGGTGGTGAAGACTCCGACATCTGGAAACCAAACACAATGTAACATAAGGGTAGAGACCAAATAACGAAAAAGCATACTACAGTAACACACAAGAAGTATGATACAATAAAATACAAGTACTCATGCACAGGTGATCTTAGGCATAGTACTTCTTTAAGTACAACCCATTTATGGGTTCACTCAGAGGGATATCATCGTAATCTACTAACTTGTAAGCTCCTTTCTCCAGAACTCGTCTAACGATGTAAGGACCTCGCCACATGGCTTCAAATTTTCCAGCCCCTAGCACATCCTGATCTTGTTCGTAAAGGAGAACCAGATCACCTTCGGAGAAAACGCGAGGCTTGACATGTTTGTCGTATTGGGCCTTGACATGTTTCTTCTGGGCTTCTATGACTAGGGTAGCGTCGCGTCAAGTTTCGTCTAATCGCATGAGATATGACAGACGTTCTTCTTCAACAGAAGTGTTTGGTAGGAGTTCGACGGCTAGTTTTAGGGAGGGTATCTCACATTCAATCGGCAGGATGGCTTCTAGACCATAGACTAACCGGAATGGTGTAAACCGGTAGCAAACTTAATGGACGTCCGGTAAGCCCACAATGTTGAAAACAACATCATGTGCCAACTCGTTTTGTGAATCCCTATCATTCGTCGAAGCATGGTTATGAGGACTTTGTTAATTGCTTCGACTTGGTCGTTGGCTTGTGGGTAATAGGGCGTTGAGTTTTCATGGCGAAGACCTAACTTTTCAGTGAGTTCAGACATCTTGAAGTTTCTAAAGTGGCTACCGTGATTGGTGACGATAGCCTGAGGAACACCAAAACGAACTATGATATGATTGAATATGAATAATGCTACGGTCTTCTCAGTATTGTCAAATGTCAGCATCGCCTTGGCCCATTTCGTAAAATAGTCTACGACTACAATAATGTATCCATGCCCCCCGACTGAGTGAGGGTGACATGTCATGAAATCGATACCCCATTTCGCAAAAGGACCGACGGAGACCACAAGGTGAAGAGGAGCGGGATGTGATCGTATTTTGTGGTTGTAGGTCTGGCAAGCGTGGCATTTTTGGACAGAAATTATACAATCATTAAATAAAGAGGGCCAAAAATACCCATCTAGCAAGATTTTATGGGCAATGGCATACCTAGACATGTGACCACCACAGGCTCAAGAATGGCAGTCATTTAGGTCTTTCTCGGCCTCGTCAAACGTGAGGCAGCGTCGAAAAACTAAGTCAATCCCATGGTGATAAAAAGTATCACCAAGGATAATATACTGACGGGCTTGGTAGCGTATTCGATGGGAGTCAGTACTAGACAAATTGGGCTGGAAAGTCTGGGTTTGGAGATATATGATGATATCTTTGTACCAAAGATCATCGGAACTAATCAGGAAAAGGGATTCATCAAGTAATGAATCGCTTGCTACCCTTTCCGTCTCAGAGTAGGGAAAGTCGCATATCAGCTCGGCAAACACTAAGGATTTCTTGGACTTAGCACGTTCAAATTCCAAGTCAAACTCTTGGAGTATCATGATCCATTTGGAGTATTTTTCCTTTAGCAATTGACGTGTGAGAATGTGTTGCATAGGGTTGCAGTTAGAAATTACGGTAGTCTTGCGAGAGAGGATATAGTGTCGGAAACGTTGAACTCCTTGGATGGCTGCCAAGGCCAGTTTTTCGACATGTAAATACTTGGTTTCGGTAGGCGTTAGACTTCTACTCAAGTAATAGATGACATGTCCGTCATGAGAATCATCCTCTTGGACGAGAACCATAGCGATGGTGTAATCCAAGGCTGCGAGGTAGAGGAAATAATCACGACTATAATCAGGGAGGAAGAGAAGCGGAGTACGTGTTAGGGACAGTTTCAAAGCTTGGAAAGCTTTGTTTGCGATGGTATCCCATACGAACTCGAACCCCTTTTTGAGTAGTCGCGTAAATCCAAGAGTTAGCTCAGCATAGTTCGGGACGAAACGATGAAGAAAGTTTGATTTCCCTTGCAAACTTTGTAACTGGCGAAGTGAAGAAGGAGGAGGGAGATTGAGAATCACCTCAACCTTCAAAGGATCTACCCGGATCCCTTGACGTGAAACAATAAAGCCTAGAAGTCGGTCGGATTCTACGCAGAAAATGCATTTGTGAGGATTCAAGCGTATATGGTAAAACCGACATCGGAGGAAAATGGCTCGGAGGTGTATTTGATGATCGAACTGGCGCATGGAATGAGCGGGTAAGTCATAAAGATATGGTTGCATGATGTGCTTGATATCATGGAAGGCATAAGACATAGTGCACTGAAAGGTTGCGCCAGCATTTTTTAGACCGAAAGGAAGTTTCCGATAGGCAAAAGTGCCCCAAGGACAAATAAAAGCGGTTTTGTGTTGGTCTTCGGGAACAATATTGATTTTCTTATATCCGGAGAAACCATCCATCGGAGAGAAGATTTCACTTCCGGCACAATCATCGACAATTTGGTCGATGAAGGGGGTAGGAAAGTTGTCTTTAGGACATGCTTTGTTAATATCCCTATAATCAACGCACACGTGGATTGTGCCTTGTTTTTTGTCGATTGGGACAAGATTGGAAACCCAGTCAGTGAGAGCCACCAGATAAATAAAGCTGGCTTTGAGAAGTTTCTCGACTTCAAGCTTGATAGCGGCCGCTTTGCGTGGGTGGACCGGATGAAGGCGTTGTCAGACGGGTTTAGCGTCTGGGTATGTCTTGATCTCATGTATCACAATGTCAGGGTCAATACCCGGCATTTCTTCATAGCTCCAGGCGAAGACGTCATGAAATTCTTTGAAAAGTGACTTGTAGGTGACAATTTCGTAAGGGGAACATGAAGCTCTGATATGCACATTTTCGACAATTCCAGGTTTTATGGATATGTCAAGGGGAATGGTGGGTGAGATATTACTTAAGTTTCGTTCGGAAAACACATTGTGTGTAGACTCGGGAACAATGGAAATGACAACAACGGTCGATGGGGTCGAGATCCGTTGGTAGCTCTCGATGGTGTGTTGTTCCAGAAAGAGGATGGAATGATGATGTCCATCATCCCAGGGGGTGTCTTCCATAACATACATAATCATCTCGTCTGTGGGAAAAATGACGCAAAAAGGATCTGGAGACAAATCACCAAGAGAGGGGGTAGAAGGAGTTGTCGATTGAATGGCCTGATAGGTGGATTCGACCGAGCTCAAAGGCCTTTCGTCGCTGTAACGAAGATGATCGTCGAGGTTGGGTACCATCCATGGGTCATGAGACGCAGGGGTTCTGTGAATAGAGGTGGATATCATATTGATTGAAGCGACAGATGGATGTGGAACATCGGGTGGTGGGATGGGGAAGGTACCCATTAACGAGGAGTCTTTAAGAAGACCTACACCAACGTTCTCATATCCGCCGGGGGGGTTGGCGATGAACGGTACATTGCCAATACGCGCATCCGAGTTAAAGAAGGCTAATTGGTCGACGGTAATTACCTTTCCTTGATGTGGGAAACGTACAAAACGAAAAAGAGTCGACACAACTGCGCACATGGTATCAATCCAGCTACGACCAAGCAGAAGATTGTAATTGAGAGGAGCGTCAAAGACTTCCACTTCAACTTGGACTGTTTTTCCTTCTAACATGATTGGCAATGAAGGGAGGACACCATAAGGCTTAAAACTAGAGCCATTAAAGGCTTTGAGTGTGTTGTGGGATTCAGTCAAAGAGGGAGAGTCGATGGCTTTCCAACAGATAATAGACATGACACACGTCGAGGCACCCTCGTCGATAACAGTTCTACAAATGTTTTTGTCAGAGACAATAACTTGTATCTGGAATGCGAGTTGAGGGGGTAACCTTGGAATGTGATCTTCCAAGTCAAAAATTATTAGGTTCGTATCCGTAGGGTCGATTCCACCAATAGATTTCAACAGTGCCTTCTGTTGTATAGGGCAACTTTGAAGGACTTCGAGGGCTGACATCGCGGATGGTGCTTGGGCCAGATCTTCAACAATATTGTAGTTCTGGTCAGCACGGGCATGAGGATTGAAAGTCGATTTTTGAACGACGCCCTTTGGAGGAGGGTGAAGAACTGTGTCGAGGTTCGGTCGTTCGAGATGAAGAGGATCGTTGGTAGGTGGAGTTGTGGGAGATGGTTGGACCAATGAAGGAGGTATAGCATCAACCTTCTCTTTAGAGGAGGAATAATCGTTGGCTCGAGTGGTAAGTGTGATGTCGTTTTGCTTTGAATCTCCTGTACACATTAAGACATAGGATGTATTGGAAGGGGAGGGTTGGTCGTGAATGACCAATTGGGCCTGTTGTTGAGAAGGGAAGGGTTGTGACAAAATGGTCGAAGTGGGTGGTTTCAGGGTCCCTTGAAGGAACTTAGTAACCTTGGCTCTCCGTGAACAATCCTTAGTGTAGTGATCATCACCACAGATAAGACAAGGGTATCGGGGTTTGCGCTTATCCCTATCTTCAACAGGTGGTGTTTTGGTTCTTTCTACTTGCGAATTATTTTTTTCCTTCTTATTCTTACCCTTTCCCTTTCTGGATTTGTTTTTACCAGTGGGGGTAGATTGAACGGCATTTACCTCAGAAGTCTTTCCGATGGGAGGGGTAGGAGATGGAGCATTTTGAACATTAGAAGAAATGGGTTTGGGGTTGTTGTTGGAGGTTTGGACGGAATGTAGTTGTGCACGGAAAGTGCCAATCACACCGTTAGCCGCATGAGAAGCAGCATGAGTAGTTGAAGTGGCGGAAGTAGAAGGACGAGGTGCATCAGGGAGTAAGTCGTAAAGAGTACCCATTTGTGAGTAAACGAGGTCAAGGTATTGAGCACGACTAATGGCCTGTTCTTCTGTGACAACTCCACCCATGGTGATGTCACGACCGATGTCGTTCACAAATGATTTCGTGAACCATTCTGCCAGCAACTGATCAGGAATTTTGAGTTTGATGAGACGTCATCTCCGTCACCATTCATGAATGTGATCGGAGATATGAGTGGCTTTGGTTTGTTTAAAGGAGCTCAAAATCTCGGTCTCTGTTTCATAGCAGATCGGTAACTGGTAGTGGGTGAGGAAAGCCATAGCGAGGGTGTTGAAGTCGGCGAAGAAACCTCATGGTAATTATATATACCACTTCACGACAGAACCCATGAGAGTTCGTTGAAAAAGGTGTAAACGAATAGACTCATCCATCAAGGAGTTGGATGAGCACCAAAGGTGAAAAGTCATTATGTGATTGTTCGGGTCCTCTCTCACTTTGCCATCGAATTTAGGGATGTCGGATGGTAGTTTGGCTGGTATGGCGGGCCATTGGGTAGAGTGACGGATTGGATCATTTAAAATCCTTGACAGATCCGAGAGGTCCAGGGTGGCTAAGAAAGGTAACTGTCTATTCACATGCGGGTACTAGTGACTTTGGGGAGGGAGTTTCGTTAGCAAACCAGTGGGACCATAAGCTGTGTGCATATAATGCGAGGATCCCGGTAGATTCGGTGGTTGTTGTGGAGGCAAGTAACTCATAGGGTTGTACCCTTGAATGAGGGCGTGGGGTTGAGTAGTCGAGCCCCAAATAGGATTCGACATACCTGGATATGGTTGGCCTATGCGAGGGGGTATAACGGACGTAGTTGGAAGCTGTTTCCCCCCAATCGATTGAGGATTATGTTGTATCAGATGGTTCCAATACTGGGCCAAGGATGGAGGTATGTTTTGTCCATAGGGTGGGGTCAGTGGGGGTTGTCCTCCAATCGGGGGTTGTGTTCCAATTGGGATTTTCCCTGGAAGGGGGGGTTGAGTTGGGCCTCCTTGGTGAAATTGTCCACCAACATAAATCTGGTAATTTGGTGTGAACGACGGAATGGTGCCACTAGGATCAGCACCTCCGATAGAGGATGGAAAAGGTCCTCTGAAAGGGGGCGGAGGAAGTGTCGGAATGAAACCAGGAGGAGAGTGCCCAGAAGAAGAGGGACCACCAGGAGTTTAGTATGTGATGTGTGTAGGAACGGGAATAGAGGCATTCAACGCACGGTATCCGGGTGGAAGTGTCGGGGTGACTCTAGGCGAAAGTGGTGTACCAATAGGGTCTTGGCTAGCCGCGGTAATATTGGTGTGAAGACTCGTAGTATCTGTGCAATGGACCATATGTAAAGAGAGAGTCATGATGTGGTCGGCTTGCGGGGCTTCTGTACCAGGAAAATAATAAGCAGTGGTAGACGGTACTGCGTCTGGATTAGATGTTTCGGGTAGCTCAGGTGAGATAATGATATCAACGCCTGCTTCTGAGCCAAAGAGGTCCCGTCTAAAAATGTCGGTAGCCCAAAAAGGATCTTGACCCTCGGGTCCTGGGAAAGGCCCAGTCGGTGATCTAGAAGACTGAACAACTAGTTCTCTGGAAGAATTCAGTCGCACAATACATCTCTCGGAGTCGGGGTGAAGTTGAAAGTCCTCTTGAGAATTGGAAATTCGGAATCATTCTAGAGAGTTAGTTCTTTCCACTTGCGGAGTGGTGACGTCTTGGACTTCACTCTGTTGAGGAGAGCCCTTTGGTGAGCTGGTAGGCAAGGGTTGAGAACCTTCCAGATCTTCTAGGGGTAAGCCTTGCATTCTACGTGAACGACGTGGAGGGTCAATTATGAACGAGTTAAAAACTTACGAAGAAAATTCTATGGTCAACTTGGGTAAACAAACAACATGCGCTAGTAAAAAATCTAGGAAACAACACCAAGCAAACAAGACCTTCTAATTCCAAAGTCACTAGTTGGTGATGAAATCCAACGTCGCAACAACGAGACGAGAAGGGGTTGGGCTAGGGTGGAAAAGTTACGTTGACAACCTGCTTAACGGACTTATGCCCTGGTGCAAGCTCCCACACATAATCACGGGTATACCCTCCAAGGAGCCCAAGTGAGTTTGGCCAACGTCGATTCCAGGTACCATGAAGACTTGCCCCTTCACAGTGACCTTGTGTAAGACCCTAAGAAGATAGGCCACTAAGGTTACCACCAACAACAATAAATCCTGGGGGGACAGTCAACAGTCCGATCCACACGCAAGGGCAGGGTATCTAGCTCGAAATCAACTTGAGAGGCTTCCACTCATCATTGTGGGTGTACCTTCAAGTGACCCCCATAATACGTGCAATCTCTACACCGATATCAACAAAGCAGGGTGAGTAACTTTGTCAATATCAATGCGACCTCGGGTTTGACCCTTGTGTGAGAAGGGCTTCCCAGGACAAAATGTTGCAAATGGAATTTGACACTCCTTAACACAAGATGCTATTGTGTGTTTTGTGATTTGGAGAGTGTATCTCTCTGCCTTATTCCAAAGCTCTAGCCTAGCTAATGTTGGTGTAATAGAGTCCTAGAAAAGAGTTACTAGTTAAATTTTAAAATTCGCGCGATATTATTAAAGGCTGTTGTTACTCAAAGGAGACGGAAATGAAACCGATGTTGTGTGAGACTCTGACCCAACAATGCATAGATAGGAATGAAAAATATCAATTCTTGTTCGATGAATCCTATTTACGGGAGGGAATGAGGAGTTTTTTGGAACAATCTTGAACTACGATATATAATCTTCTTTGAAAATGCAATATTAACAAATCACGACCAATGCCAATTCTCTATTAGTTCTATTTCAACAATTGAATGTCAATATTTTCAAAATAAAAAATTGCTTTTAAAAAGAAAAATGTTTTTTTATTTTCAATAGAAACCACACAACACTGGTGAAACTAAGAAAAACTAGCAACTAATGAAAAGCAATATACAACAAAACCCAAACCAATCTTTCAATGAAGACAAACATAACAAGCAGACAAGACTAGTCATTTCAAATGCATGAGGGCAACAATTTTCCAAGTAATGAGCAATTGATAAAGACAATTAATCCCAACTTTTAAACCGATCACCGGCTCCCAACCAAACAAGCACTCAGATTTCAGGACCATAGATTATATCCTTGTTAAGAAAAGGTCAAGAGATAACAGTTGAGAAAAACGAACAAGAAGAGCTTTCGATTTTCGAAGACTAATCATTCACAAAATCCGAAGTCAAGAAACAATCAATCAATGGCTCAAGAAGTTCTATTCAGACACACATGCAAATCTAGGTATATGGGCATACAAAAGACCTTAATCTCAATTTTTTGCAAAATGGGTTCACAGACAAGTAGTAGAGTACAGTGCGAGAATGGAGCATTCTCGCAAGCTGGTCACAAGCAGAGTGCGAAATTTTCGCACTGGACTGCTTAGTAGGGTGCGAACTCTAGTAGTTCTCGCAGGCAATAGAAGGGTTCAGTGCAAGAATGACTGAAACTAAGCAAAATTTGGAAAAAAGACAAAAATTTTGAAGGAACCTCTGGACCCAGAGAGTCTGTTAGGGTCTCCTCAAGACTCAGAGATTGATAGAAATGAAAAATGGTAAGGTAAGAGAAAATGACCAAGGAAAAACACCAAAAATCACCAAAAAATGGGTTGCATCCCCAATGGAGTCGCCAATTTTGTTATCAGACTAATCGGTAGGTGCAGACACTAACAGATCTCCCTAGACCCACCTGGATCTAAAAAAAAACAGGACAGGACATGACTCTTTCCCTAAGTTGTGATCATTGAATCTGCTAATAAGGAGGAATAAGTGACATACCTTGATATCGCTTCCTTAGGTCTCTGTCGATCCCACTTCGCTCCGGTACTCTCGTGAGGTCAAGTCCAAGACAACACAAACCAACCAAAGTGAAGATAGCAAAATGTATTCAACGTCAACTTATGCATATGATCAAGGAATTACACAATAAAGTAAGAGTGACTTTATGGGAAAGGGACATGTCGCTGTATCATATTAATTGAAAGTAGAAGATACAACTTGATCGCCTTGATGTCGCAAGTTTCCTTTCAACGACCCTTGGTTCCAACACACACACTTGGTCTGTGCTTGCATGAAGAAGATCCAATTCCTCTTGATAGACCAATTAGAGCCTTCAAGCCTCTGTCCAAGCAGGGTTCTTCACACAATTCTTTCACCAATTCTTCCTTCAATCTTGCTTAACCTTTTCCATGAGAAACCTTTCAATATATAGGAGAAGGAGAGATGGTTACATGGATGAGGATGATCCCATCAAATCTGAGAAGTCAGTAAAATGACAACCATATGAATGCCAACTCATTTTCTATAAGATTCCCTTCTAGAACCCTCGAGACCTCTTCTCTTTTCCAAGCTTGAAAACAGGTTTGCACCCTATGTATGGAGAAAATTGCGAGAAGTTCACACCCTAGGTGTAGGTGGCCTGCGAGAATGAGGGATTCTCGCACCCTAGGTCATATGCAGCCTGCGAACTCACTTTGAAAATATGTTTTTTGGAAGGAGACAAGGGCCACTTTTCTCAGGCAAAAATTCCTTGTTGGGAGCCTGAATACACCATTGTTAATACATCACCAGAGTGACCAAAACCATGTGTAACAGGAGCTCCAGAATCAAATATGAGAGTAAAAGGAATTTCAAGTTTAATCATTGCTACTAGACACTTTATTGAAAAGAATGTCGCTCATTTTAGATTTATGGGATTTTTCGAAATGTTTTTCTACTCTCGGGCTTAGAATCCAAAACACTAAAGAATAATTGAATGTATCTTTGAAAAATGATGAAGGATTCTTCACATATGGAGTCTCTATGTTTGTATCGAAAGTCTCGGCAATGATGGACCATAGAACAAAACATGAAGATTTGTCCTCCCAGAGACGTATAAAACAATTAAAGGTGTGTTGGATTGAAATAATCAATACATTAAATGGGTTGTTAAATCAATTAAAAGAACTGTCATGGAAAAAGGACTGAGGCGTACTCAAAGATTATTGGTTTGGATATTGCGGGTTCCATTATTGAGGTTTCATATCCAAACCTAATATCAAATTCAATGATCATGAACAAAGAGCAAGTTGAAAATTTGAAGAAATTATCGGCCGAAAAGTTAGATAGTACGGTTGAGTATACTTATGATGGCATTGATAATTGGTTTGTTGAGTATATAAATAAAAATGAGGACATTGAGACTATATTGCAAAATTCATCTATTGACCATAGGGAAATTGAGAGTGAATTGTTAAGAATCAAAGTAAAGCAAGAAGTAATCGTTGCCCCATTAAGGGAATATATTCAAGAATGGTTAAACGAGGATATGCCTAAAATTGTCGAATTTCCAATGGAAGCGGTTACAACTGGCCACATAACCGCAACAAGCAAAGATATAAAAGGCACATCGACAAGCAAATCAAAGTGAGAGTCTCCATCACAGTAAGTTCGTACTAATTACATACCTTCTTCCCTATCAACTTTCATACAATTATATTTATTCTTTCATCGAAAAGATATAACCGAATTCTGATAACTTCCTCTTTGTCTTCTTTCTAGATCATGTTGCTAGTGATCGAATCCATTTTCTTCTCTTCATCATATTTCTTGTCAATATTTTTATGGTCCACGGGAGCCCCAATCCCATTCCATTAATGGACAAATCCCTTTGAATTTCAAAGTATTGTAACATACATTATCATTTTTTAGAAATCCCATAGAACTAATTTGGGATCGGTTTTGATTGTATTTTATAACTCTGAGTTTTGCGTATAGAATATTTGAAGTCGATCTATTAAAATCTTCTTTTGAGCTTAATAAGTAGTACTCTTTAAAATTTATTTTGAGCTATTGATCCATTTCTTTTATTTTGAATGTGATCACAATTTTTATTAAAATGTGATGGATGTGAGGATTTTATTACTTTCTATATTGTGTGGTGTTTGAGGCTCCTGGTCCACTTCTAAGGAATTCATCTTATAGAAATTTTTATTTTTCAGTATTTTTTACTTTTATTGAGCAATAAAAAGTTGGATTCAGTCATTTGATAGAGTCCTATATTATTTTGGATCTAACATATTTAAAGAAAATCATAAGACAAAGAGGAGTACCACCTTTTTTTAAAAACAGGGGGATTCATATCCTCATGAGGTTATCGTTTCGGTCTTGGAAGATTCAAACGTCAACATTTGTTGTGACCATACTAGGGACTGAATTTGAAAGATTGGTTTTCGACCAAATTTTTTTATGACTTTCCCTCAACCCAATTAGCCCCAACTGGAAATTGGATTGGGAAAATAGAGAAGTATTATGCATCAATTATATAATCTTACAATATCAACATCCCAAAGTCGAGAAGAGCTAGAAATATCTTGGCAAACTCTTGTTCAAGAAGAAGAACGAGAAATCCTCAGAAGACAAATAAGAGACGAAAGAAAAATTCTAAGAGCTCAAGCACAAAATAGAAATTGAAGTTGGGCGAATATGAGGGGCCATTGACCAGAAGCAGGAGTAAGCAGTTGCAAATTGAAGAATGTATTTTTGAAGAAAATAAGAGATATCCAAGAATAGGTGATAGGGAAGAAAGACGAGAGGAAAGACACGAAGAAAGATGAGAGGAAAGATGCGAACCAAGGTAAGAGATTCTCCTCTAAACCTTTGGGGCGAACAACATGAGATCCCTATTCATCCAAAGGGGACATTGAAAACATTCTTAGGGGATGGAGTGATTGATCCAAAAAGACATGTAGATTTATTCTTGGATGTTTGTGATTTCCATCTTATTGAAGATGATGATGTAATGGTAAGATTATTTCTCCAAACATTGGTCGATCAAGCTTATGAATGGTACACATCACTTTCTATAAGATTGATTGGGTCATTTGAATATCTTGAAACAACATTTTTGAATATGTTTGCTCCTCCAGTTTCCTATCACACTCTTCTGACATATTTTACTCAAATTTGTCTGAGAAAAAATGAAAGAATTCGATATTTTAATTTGAGATTCAATAAGACATTGAAAGAAACACCAGAAGAAAAAACGTCAAATGCTTCGAAAATACTCGGTTTTTATAAGAATTGCATGCCTACTAATGCAAAGTTCGCTATTAGAGCATCTCAAATTGAAAACTTAGATGGAGCAATGTGCAAAGCCACAAAGATGGAAGAAATTATGTTTGAAACAGGAGTTGACCCTGACATTATTCTTGGAAAAGTACGAAGACAAATAGACAATACAGCCATTTCTGATCAGGGGGCATCAAGTTCAAAAATGAATGAGGATCAAAAAACACACCATCTCATAAGTCAAGGAGTCATAGGAGGTTTGTTCAAAGGGACCATACCAAATGTAAAAATTGACCCTGTTGCAGCACAAGAGACAAAGCAGAAGATGGAGATTGCCCAAATGAACAGAACTATTAGGAAAATGCAAAATGAAATAATTAGATTGAGAAGAAATGAAAAATTCATGCCTAATTAAAGGATGCCAGCTCCATAACAAAGAATAAATCCTGCTCAAGAATAGAGAATACTAGTGATCAGCATAGATAGATAATTCCAAGGGTACCTAATCCCAATGCAGTAATAATCGAAGAAGCTTATGATGAACAAACTATTGAACAAGAGGCCAACTATATTAAAGAAGAAATTCTTGAATCTGTAGAGATGGATGGATGCAAGACATCCATGTACATATTTGAAGAAAATGAAGAAAATGACATCTCGTAAGACAATGTTGTCCAAACATGGGGACAATAAAAAAAATCCAAATAAAAGGAAAAAGAGAATAATAAATCAAGTGAAGAACAAAGAATTGTAAATACTCCTCAAATGATATAATGTGGTCAATGATATTAGTAAATTAAGAATCACTTTACCCTTCACGGATGTAGTAAAAATCCCGCAGCAGAGGTAAAACATTCTCAAACTTTTAGATGATCCAAGAGGGAGAATGGAAGCTATTATTTCAAATCCAAGGAAAAATCGGGCCATATCAATTGTCAAGTTGAGAGGCAAAATTTCGCCCTTTTATATTTTGATTGGAAAAAATGATGTTGTGCTTCACAATTGTTTGATAGATTCCAAAGCGATGAATAATATCATGCCCCTACCAGTGATGGAAGCACTTGGTATGGGTTGTACCAAATATTATGAAACAAGCAAAAGTATTTATGCAATTGATTCTAGAAAAGTACCATCCTATGGAGAAATCAAGGACTTATATGCCTGGATTATTGTTTCCCAACATATTATTGTTGTTTTCACTATCATAGTGGTTAATCTTCCCCCAACATATGGAGTAGTCCTTGGAAGAGACTGTTCTTCAATGATCGATGGTTACATAATGAATGATGGTAGTTGCATGATGATGTCGAACAAAGATGGGACAATGTTGAAAGTTCCTCGTGAGCCCAGAAAACCATTTTCATTAAAAAAGAAAGATAATGAAATGGTGTAGGACTATATAGATGCAGGTACTAGAAACTATGCTATACTTGATTTGGAGTAGTCAGAAAGTTTGAAACAAGAAGATAATTCTTTCACCAGACACTGGAGAATGTCATTTGATGGCGCATGCTCAAGCTTGGGGAGTGGGGTTGGAATTGTACTTAAAAGTCTCGATAAAGTCATATATCCACATGCTATTAGATTGGAATTTCCATGTACCAACAATGAAACAGAGTATGAAGCACTAATTCAAGGGATGATTCTAGCATTGGAAATGAACATTGAACACTTGATTATAACTAATGACTCTGAATTAGTTATAAATCAAGTCATTCAAAGATATAAGATCAAAAAAGAAAAACTCAAGCTATATGTCAACAAAGTAAATGAATTGATCGGGGATTTTTGTTCATTCAATGTATCTTTTGTCACTATAGAGAAAAATCAAAAGGCGGATTCATTGGTGCTTGCTTCTTCATCATCTAATCTAGAGGACATTCAAAGCAAAATTTCATTTCAAGTCAAAAGTATTTTTAGACCTTTGGTGCCCAATAATCAAGAATACCTCCAGGTATTTGAAAATGATGAAGAGTTAAATGATTTCTTGGCCAATGAAAATGATTATGAGGAGAATGACAATAGTGTTTCCCCTATTCCAAAGGATTGTGTAAAATCAGAGTCTCTTTTTACAAGAGATGATCAAGAAAAAACTCTTAAAGAAGAGATATCAGCTCAAAAGGTACAAGAAACAAAGAAAATAAATATTGGAACTTAAGATTCCCCAAAATATGTGAATATTGGGATTGATTGTACAATAGAGAAGATTGACCAGTATATCGCCTTATTCAAATAATATTATGATGTATTTTCTTGGAGTTATGATGATCTCAAGGCATACGACAAATCTATATTCCAGCATTTCATACCATTGAGAGAAGGGGTGAAGCCTTTTAAGCAAAAAATTAGAATTGTGAATCCCAAATTGAAGCCATTGGTAAAAGTGGAGTTCGAGAAACCAAAATATGTTGGAATTATATATCCCATTAGACATTCAGATTGGCTCTCAATTCCAGTAGTGGTGAGGAAAAATATTGGAGAAATTCGAATGTGTGTTGATTTCAGAGATTTGAATAAAGAAAGCATCAAAGACAACTATCCTCTGCCTAAAACGGAATTCTTGCTTCAACAAGTTACTAGATCGGCTTGTATGACCATGTTAGACGGTTTTTTAGGGTACAATCAAGTATTGGTGGCAGAGGAATATAGGACCAAGACTGCTTTTATAACACCGTGGGAGGCATATGCTTATGCTCGCATGCCCTTTGGTTTGAAGAATGTCGGAGCTACTTTTCAAAGGGCCATGGATCATGCATTCAAAGATTTGATACGGAAGTTTATGGTTGATTATCAAGATGATATTACCGTCCATTCCAAGACAAGGGAAGAACACATTCATCATTTGAGGTAAGTTTTTGAAAGATGTAGATTGTATGGGATCTCTCTTAATACGAAGAAATGCTTATTTGTTGTATCTGAAGGAAATTTGTTGGGGAATATAGTCAGTAAAGAAGGAATTTACATCAATCCTAAAAGAATAGAGGCCATTAATGAATTGAATCCTCCATCTTCAAAGAAAGGGGTGCACTCATTTTTTGGAAAGATAATTTTTTTGAGAAGATTCGTCCCTGATTATGCAAGTATTGTCAAACCAATCAATTTATTGTTGAAAAAAGACCAGAGATTTGAATGGAATTCAAATACTCATAATGCATTTAGCAATATTAAGCGAGCAATCACCACAACGCATGTGCTTATCAATCCAGATTTTAAAAGAGATTTTATTTTATATTCTTTTTCTACAAAAGGGATCATGGCTTCAGTTCTTACACAAAGAAATTCTAAAGGGGGAGAATTACCAATAAGCTTCATGAGTAAAACCCTTCATGATTATGACCTAAAATATTCAGAATTGGAGAAGAAAGCACTCTCTCTTGTTAAGGCAGTAGCACATTTTCAGACTTATATATTGAACTCCCATGTTATAGAATATGTTCCATCTTCTCCAATAAAGATGCTCCTAAATCAACAATTGAGAGAAGGAAAGTGGGCAAATTGGCTAGCCAAGATTCAGTAGTATGATATCGATATCAAACCTTTAAAGGAAGTTAAAGGACAAGGATTGTGTAAGCTCATTGCAAACAATGATGCATTGAATGGGGTAGTCTCAATTTCAGTTCGAAAACCTTTGTTGAATTCAGAATGGTACAAAAACATAATTTTTTATCTAAGATCTCGACAGTTCCCAATTAGTATGACTCCCAAAGAAAGAAGATCTTTGAAAATGAAATATAATCAATATGTATTAACTGCAGAGATATTGTTCAAAATAAATTATGATGGTATGATATTGAGGTGTGTGGACGAAATAAAGGCTCAAGAATTGATAAAGGAATTTCATGAAATAATATGTGGAGGACATTTTGCACCAACCACTACTGCTCACAGAATAATAAGAACTGGATATTATTGGCCATCAATTTTTAAGGATTCATACGCAATGGTGAGGAAATGCATTTCCTGTCAAAAATTATTAGGAAAGATGAAGAGGTCTATAGTTCCTTTGCAACCTATACTGGTCGAACAACCATTTGCACAATGGGGGATAGATGGCATTGGGCTAATAAATCCAAAATCAAGTAAAGGAAATATATACATATCACAACCATAGATTATTTTACAAAATGGCAGGAAGCAGTGGCATTAAAGAGCATTGATTCTGAAGAATTGATAAAGTTTCTTAAGGATAACATTTTATCAAAGATTGGAGTACCGAAAAAGTTCATCACTGATAATGGGTCAATCTTCATTAGATCAAAATTTATTGAATTTTGTGGGGAATATGGTATTGTGATGGGGCAATCATCAAATTACTACCCTCAAGGAAATGGACTTATTGACTTGACAAACAAAACATTGATTCAGATTCTGAAGAAGACAATTGATCAAAATAAAAATAACTAGCATTTGAAATTGATAGATGCTTTGTGGGCAAGTAGAATGACACCAAAGGATAGCAATGGAATGTCCCCTTATGCATTGTCTATGGAAAAGAAGCAAAAATTCCACTAAGTATTGAATTGAATGCTCTGACTTATGCAGTGAATATTGAAGATACAAAAGATCCTCCTCCTCTACAAAAGAGATTGAATCATTAGTTTAAGTTAGAAGAAGAAAGAGTCGAAGCATTAAATAAAATATGTTAGAGACAACAAAATATCAAGAAGTATTTTGATCAAAGTGCTACAGTAAATAATTTTCAGAAGGGTGAACTAGTATTACTCTGGAACAAAGCAAAAGAAAAGGCCTCAATGCATACAAAGTTTGAGGCGCTCTGGATCGGTCCATGTCTCATTGAAAAGATTTTAAGTTTCAACTCATACATGATCAAGGATATGAAGGGAAACATTTTAATGTTTCTTGTCAATAGGAAACATTTGAAGAGTTTCTTTGATTTAATTTTTCTTCTCCTTTGTACATAGTTTGTTTTCTTTGTTTTGTATATTCTCACCACCTAGACTCCATAGCCCAATGGAGAAGGCAATTGGTCTTGAGATTTTGGATTCTTGATAACCTGTAGGGGGTTATCATCCCACAATTGGAGCCATTTGTTGAACCTTATAACTTCTTCATTCTTTTTTTATTATTGTACACCTTTATTTTCTCTAAGTATGTTTCCCTCCCTTAATTTTCATTGCCATATCTTACCTTCACGACTTATGCCTTTTCCATACTTAGTTATTTTGCATTCATGGGTTGGCAGAATCACAGACTCACAGCCTATCACTTTTCTCTCTTGACCTCTTCCCAACAGTGAGTTTATTTTCCATTTCACAGACTCGTATTTTCATTTCTTTGTGTCTCCCATCCTCACAAGTTTGTTTGACAAGTATCCATACTTGGCCATTTTTCCTATCACAGCAGACTCGCTTTCTCATTTGAAATCTTCCACTCTACCATTGTGTCGTCACGTGTCCTACCTCTTCACACTTCTTGATTCATATTAAATGCTAATTATACGAACTCAACTACTAAAATTAAATTCTAAAAAGGTCATGATTCATGATGTTTTTATCGAGGCAAATTTCTTTTATTTCAGATTAATGGTTATCATCAAATATCTAAAGTAGAAGATTATTTCACTGTTCTGAGTGACGTTACGGAGAATTTTATCAACCTGCTAGAGATGGCCGAAAGAAGACAATATTTTTGTGGGGATACCTTGAATCTATTCGCCAGAGATGATCACAATTACCATTGGTCGAGGGAATATTGTTATTATTCAATGTTACCGGACAAAGATAATAATAAAGTTTGGACATCAAGAATAGCTCTCGTTGGTTGTGTCCATGAGGTTTTCGAGTGTAAATATATTGTCACCTGGTCCATTGACAAGTTTGTCCAAAATAGAAGAGAGGAACTTTATAAAGTGGCTCCCCTGTTTCATTGGCGCCTTCAGTCTCCAAGAAAATGTTAAATCTACCAGAGTAGAACTTAACGTACAAAGGAGAAGATGCCACCAATTTTCTTAGAGGGGAAAATAATGGAATTGAGCTCCTGCAGGAATATTTACAAGACCCTACTACAATGTCAGAAGACCTATCCAGAATCCAAGTTATTTCTTTAAACGACCCCTATCGAGAAATTGCTTGGTTTTACGGGTAAGATTCAACAACGACTATTCCCCAAATAGCTCTGTATATTTAATATTTCACGGTTTGTGAGAATGTTTTTTTCGATTGGGCAAATATCATGTCGAATGAAATTTCTGCACAGGTAATTAATTTCATAAGTGAGAAAAACAATTATATGGCATCTTATATGGTTTTTACTATCACACATTGTCATATTTTTAAAGTTCTGAGTGTTGGAAAAGGGGTAAATTCAAAGGTTGACCATGTGACTATGTGGTATCAAGCTCTTTGGAGGCAAAGCGTTATCCACTATTTTTATGAAGTTTACAACGATTTTGTCTCTGAATTTAAGAAATTACTCTTTGGGGAAGATACTTCCAAGATTTCATTGGAAGCATCAATATTTTTGGATAAAAAGGGAATTATGGATAACTACAACATCATTAGGATTTTTTGAACTTATGAAAAGCCTATATACCTCCCTTATTATGTGCCAGATAAGTTGTTTATCATAGAAGTGGCAAGGCAGTATAAGTTATGGTTTCATGCTTTTTATGAAAGAAGGAAAAAATAGTTCGGTCCTCTGCCTTGGAAAGTTGGTGAAATTCTCTTAAGAGCAATTCCTAAAATTGATGAATATGCCTCTTACTTTGACCAGTTTAAATTGAAGTTTGTAGAAGAGATCAAAGGGTTTGATCCTAACATACTTTTTTATAATCACATGGCAGCAGTTGGACTCATCCCCACAATGATCAATACACTCATATTTGGAGAAGAAGAGGATGATAGTCATGATTTCCCTATTCAGGATGTTAATAAGGATTTTGGTGACATAGAAACCATTGTGAGCACTACTAAAGGTCATAATCAAACATGGAAAGCCACAAGTGAACGAAATGATCAGTCACCCACTGTTTCTCATAGACGTCTTTTGCCTAAAGTAAATCCTCAATCTACAACGACCCAACAAAGAAAAATCCCAAGTAACAATTCAGGTGATGATGGAGAAAGGAATCCTCCTCAAGGAAGCCTAGAAAACCCTCATAAATTACAAGTAAAAAGGAAAAGGGCCAATTCTCAACAAGAGGGAGAAAAACAAAATGTACCTGAAGATAATATTTTTCTTAATAATATGGACTTGGATATGGATATTGAAAATATCTGGTTTTCAGATATCCTTCTCTTTTTTTTATTACCTAGATTGAAAGTATATGAAAAGTTGTGAGGAGCAACAATAAGCTAGGGTTTAGAAAGTAGTGACCTTAGCAGATCACGGCATGAGCACCAGAGGGGGGGGCAAGGGTACCCCCTCATACAAACAGGTAGTGGTAGACAGAGGGAAGGGGCCAAGGGGCGTATTTTTCAAAGCACCAATGACAGGCACCTCAGGATTAGACCCAGGGATAGGTTCGGAAAGGAACCAGGGCACAAAAGAGAGCATGAAAGAGGAAGCCAATGAAACCCAGAGCGAAATGCCAGACACACAGAAGACCAATCCGACAGAAGGGCGCAACCCATGCAAACCCAAAACGACAATGATACCAAAGGTGGTACTGGTAGATCCGCAGACGCAACTTTACAGAGATCAGATGAAAGCGCATGCGCTAATCTGCAATTTTATGGGCCTATGGCCAACAGAGAGAACGTTGTGCAACTGGATTAAATACCACTGGAAGCCGAATGGGGAAGTGGAACTTCATCTGGGCTCGAAAGGTTTCTTCACAGCCATTTTCATAAACCTGGAGGATAGGGATAGAATCTTTGAAGGAGGGCCATACTTCCATGCATCAATAGGACTATAAATGCAACCTTGGAAGGAAAATTTCTCCCCTGAAAAATAAACCTTCAAAAAGGTACCGGTCTGGCTGAGACTCTACTCCCTACCTTTAGACTACTGGTTACCCTCAACTTTCGAAGCTATAGGAAACAAACTGAGGAAATACATAAAGACAGTTGAAGCCAACCTAAGAGGGAGATATACATCTTACACAAGAATATGTATAGAGATGGATGTGTTGGGAGCACTTCCAGAAGCCATCAGCCTCGAATTCAGAGACGAGGAATGGATCCAAAACATCGATTACAAACAAATCCCTTTTATATGCCGAAGATGTTATGAACATGGTCACATGATCAGGGAATGCCCTCTTAATACAAAGCAAGAAACGAAAAACCCCAAACAACAGCCGGATGAAGAAGGTTTTATAAAACCAAACCTCGGGAGTAGAGCAAATAAGAAGCAGGGCAAAGCCTCAACAGGGATTAACCTGGAGGCCCAGAACAAAATAGAAGGATAGGACAGATCTACCAATGAAGCAAAAGGTGATCAAGATAAGGCAATAGTTCAGGAAGTTAGAGAACAAAAGGCAAACGAGCCCAACGACCGACCAAGCACTCAGAAAGGACAAGGAAGTTTCACAACCCCAATGAAGGGAGAAATCAGAGACGACAACACCCCCATGCAAGAAGCCGAGGGAGATGTGGAAATGACCCCAAGAGAAGTAGGCACAGAAGATCCTGATCTCAGAGACCTTGTGGAAAGGGAAGGGATAGATCTTACAAATATACTAGAACAATGGAAAAAATAGGGTGTAGAGAATGTACCAACAGAGCAACTAGACTACATCCAGTACCTGTTCCTACAAAGAGAGGAAGCCAAATCTCATGGCCAAAAATGTACTTATGGGGAGACTGGACACCTAGGAGTTAAAGCAGGTAAGGGACAACCACAGCTATCACCCAAGCAGACGCAGAGGAAAAAAGGCAGAAAATCAAATAGTGTAGCCCTGCAAGAGCTCGGAGCGTTGCTGATAAACTCAGGTAAGATCAAGAAACTCTTCCCTAACTCCCCCATGCATGTTTAAAATGAAGGTCATAACCTGGAATATACGAGGCATAAACAGCCAAAGAAAACAATAAATCCTTAGAAATAGACTAAGGCAGGAACAACCAGATCTTTGTTTTATTCAAGAAACAAAGTGCAATACAGACAGAATCGAAACCATCAGTCAACAACATTGGCGCAAGTACAAAATGATGGCCACTGGAGGCCAACAAATGGCAGGGAGAATCCTGACCCTGTGGAACCCTCAAGTACTCAGCCTAATAGCAGTTGAAGCAACCAGGCACACTCTTACGGCACGCATGCAAATCATTGGGAACAAAGAGGAATTAATATGCACTAATGTGTATGGACCCCAAGCGACAGAGGAAAGGAAAGGAATGATCAAAGACCTAGAAGAGCTTAAAACCATATCAAACAACCTCCAATGGATCCTAGTAGGGGACTTCAACATCATCATGTCACTGGCGGAGAAAAAAGGAGGGATAAGACGACTGGATAGAGATGCGGAGGATTTCTCCAACTTCATCGACACAGCGAAGATGGTAGATTTGAAAACTAATAACGGTCAGTTCACCTGGAATAATAAACGGATGAATCAACATCAGGTAGCAACAAGACTTGACAGATTCCTGGTGTCAGAGTCAATCATAATGCAAGGGTTGACCTTAGACTGAAATATCCTACCCTGGGGAGGATCAGATCACTGGTCGGTATAACTGGAAGCAGGATTCCAGACCACACCAAAAAACAGGCCCTTCAGATTTGAGAAATTTTGGCTGGAACACCCGACCTTGCAAGAAAGAATAAAACAATGGTGGAGGGAGGAGAAACCAGAGCAAGGGACAAGGATGTTCGAACTATATAAAAAACTCAAACACATCAAACATAGGCTCAAGGAGTGGAAGAAGGACACCTTCGGGAATATAAACCAAGAAAAGAATAATATAGAAGGAAAAATAAAAATAGTCCAGGAAACCTGCATTTTGGAGAGCTACACGGAGCAACAGAAAAAGGAATAACTCCAGCAAACTCAGGAGTGGGAGAAACGATGTCAGTAAGAAGAAACCCTTTAGCGAGAAAAGTCCTAGATCAAATGGCTAGAGGAAGGGGAACGAAACACCAAATTTTTTCATAGAACAACGATGGCCAGAAGAGCCCACAACAAAATCCTGAAGATCAGGAATTAGGATGGAATAGAGAGAGAGTCACATAAAGACATAGAAACAGCTCTGGTAAACCATTTCCAGGGGATAGCCCAAGAACCAAACCAAGATAGAACGACGGCCATACAAAGGATAACATAGCATATCCCGCGACTGGTCACTGAAGAACAAAATAACAATTTAAACAAACCCATAGCTGAGGAGGAAATCGACCAAGCACTCAAGGAAATGCCCAATGGGAAAGCTCCAAGCCCGGATGGATTCACGGTGGAGTTCTTCAGAGCCTGCTAGGAAGTTATCAAACATGAAGTGTATAGAGTAGTGGAAGACTCTAGAAGGACAGCCTATATTCTCAAAGTGCTAAATGCCACAATGATTACACTCATCCCAAAAGAAAATGAAGCCAAAACCCCGGACAGATACCGAACGATAGCACTATGCAATGTGGTGTACAAGTTAATCTCCAAAGTCATAGCAAATAGGCTGAAACCCCTCCTACCCACACTGGTTTCACAAGAACAGGTTGGTTTCGTGGAAGGAAAACAAATAATGGACAATATCATCCACGCCCACGAACTCATCCATACCCTAAAGCTTCATAAACAAGGTGCAATGATAATACAACTGGACCTAGCTAAAGCTTATGATAAAATTAGTTGGCAGTATATGGTCAAGACCCTGGAAGCCTTCGGGTTCACCCAACATTGGATCAACTGGGTAGTCATCGTAGTTTCAACTACAAGCTACTCGCTCCTATTGAATGGAGCCCCTGCCAAACCGTTCTGGCCCACTAGAGGCATAAGACAAGGAGACCCGTTGTCCCCCTTCCTTTTCATTCTAATGATGGAAGGTCTCAGCCGAAGCATAAAGAGCGCAACCACAATAGGGAAAATAACTGGGATCAAACCCTTTGCAACCTGTCCTACCTCCACACACCAACAATTTGTGGACGACACCACACTGCATGGCATACCCATGGTTAAGGAAGTGAAAGCTTACAAATGAATCCTAGATGAGTTTGGGGAAGCTTCGGGAGCTGAGATAAACTAGTGAAAATCTATGATCTCTTTCTTTAATACCAACCCCGTCATCTAGAGAAATCTGGCCAACATTCTGGGCTTTGAACGCAAAACACTTCCAACCAAGTACCTGGGGATCCCACTAATAGATAAATCTTACAAAATGTCCACTTGGGAAGGAGTAATCAACATGCTACAAGAATGGGTCAAAAACTGGACATACAGATCCCTCAACCTAGCCGGAAGACTCATCTTAACCAAGTTAGTGTTGCAAGCTATTCCAACCTTTATGATGTCGGTATTCCCAACCCCCAAGGGGATACTACAAAAAATAAGAACAATACAAAGAGATTTCCTCTGGCGAGGAGCAGACATAAAGAAAAAATGGGCATTGGTGGCTTGGGAGAAGATTTTTAAACCAAAACACAACGGAGGCCTAGGGCTACATGACCTGCAAGTGACCAATGATGCCTATGGGGCGAAACTCTAGTGGTGTTGGGTCAAAGAAACCACGACGCCATGGGTAAACCTTTGGAAGGCAAAATATGCCCCGAACATAAGCGATCAGGACAAAATCCGCTTCAGAGGCACCAAGGCAAGGTCTACTATCTGGAACCTAGCATGGCGCTATAAAGCTTGGATTCAATCACACAGCTTTTGGGAGGTCAGAAATGGCAGAACTGTAAGATTATGGGAGGACGCCTGGCAACAGTAACCTAGATTGGAAAAACCCGGAAGGGAATAAATCCAACAGGAGATGCTTGCGCAAGGTAAAACTAGAGTCTACCAACACTGGAAGCAAGAGACAGATTGCAACAAATCGAGAATTTGGAATACTCTCACCCCACAGAATAGAGACCAACCCGCAACAACAATACAAGAAGTGGAGGAGGAACTAGGGAAATGAAAAATAGCAGTTGCGGAAGGAATGGACCAGCTGAGATGGGGGCACAAGGATGGCGGGGAATTCAACCTCAAAGAAGTACGCCACGACATTATGAACTAGGACCAAGAAGACCCAACACAATAATGGGTGAAGCTCTGGAATAGCCCACAGTGGCCAAAAATAAAAATCTGCCAATGGCTAATACTCCACAATCGAATCTTAACTTGGGAAAACCTCAAGAAGCGCGGTTTCAGAGGACCCTCCAAATGTCCCCTATGTGAAGGTAAAGAGGAAACAACGAACCATCTACTGGATGAATGTACCATCACAGCAGAAGTTTGGGACTGGGCGACAAGCATCTTCCGACAATCTAACAGGATCAGAGGAAATATATCTGCAACCATCAATACTTGGAAAGAGAACTACAACAACAATGAAGAGGTGAATCTTAGTTGGATCCTCATTCCCGAAATGATCATTTGGGAAATCTGGAAAGAAACAAATCGGCGCATCTTCAAGAACCAAAAATGGATGGTAGAAAAGATCAAGGAAACCATCATCTCCATGACAAGAGAAACAGTATAGAGCCGCAACTGCCGACCGAGCAGTGCGCAACTCACAACCCAGGACCTCAGAATTCTTGAGGCCTTTCGACTGAAGGACAGACACAGCCCCTTTCAAGTGAGACAACTAGCGCAACTCCAAATAGGTGAGCACAACTGGAAACCGCCATAAGAGGGTTCCCTCAAGTTGAATTTTAACGGGGCATCGAAAGGTAACCCAGGCTGGACAGGGTTGGGAGGAGTCATCAGGGACGGTCAAGGAAATATCATTCGGTTGTACACTGGGAGTTTGGGGAACTCAACTAACAATGCAGGGGAGTTTGGAGCCCTAGAGACCGGCCTTGAGATTCTACGTCGGGAAGCAATAACCAATACTATATTCAAAGAAGATTCCAAGCTAGTAATCAACACAGTTAGGAAGCTCCAAAACAGTACCAGAATAGGAAAAATCCAGAAACACTAGCGCTTGGCGCAGTCCCTGCAAAGAATTCAGGAGCACATGCAGTCGGGGATCACAGTAGAGTTGCGCTGGGTACGCAGGTCAGCTAATGGTCTAGCGGACAGAATAGCTAACGAAGGTGCAGACAAAGTAGGACCAGAACTGGACACAATATGGAGTAACATAACAAGTGGTCAATTTCGAACTGACTGCACTCAAATAGAGACAAAGGACTACGATGGCAGTCGAAAGACGGACGACCACAGTGAGATTGGAGGTGCAGAAGTACTCGAAAGGCACGTAGGACCCCGTCAGTATCCGAAAGGCCAACATGCCAACACGAATTCCAATATAGACCCAAGTCACACCACAGGAGGAGATACTATATGGCGGCCCTATCACTAGAAAGGAGTACAGGGACTACTCATGGGAGAAAAAGAGGGATATCCAGCAAGAGGAAAAGTACACAGAACAAAACGGTTGGCCATGGACAGAGCTGAGTAAACATCACCTTTGCACTGGTACGGGGGGAGGAAATGATTGGCATACAATGTGCAAAACAAGGGAGAGGTGCAGGGATGACGACAGGGTTCCCAAGAACACACGATCAAAATCAATGTGATAGAATCTGAAAGGACACCTCTACGGGAGATCAATGATTCCCAGGGGAAGCCAATAGTCGAGGAAACCCAA
Organism: Picea engelmannii; assembly: GCA_009831015.1. Lineage (NCBI taxonomy): Eukaryota > Viridiplantae > Streptophyta > Pinopsida > Pinales > Pinaceae > Picea > Picea engelmannii. The sequence goes on along the minus strand of ML776919.1, from coordinate 550,672 downwards.
TAAAGGAAGCATCATCAGAGGAAACCATAGATCGGAGAGAAGAAATTACAGAGGCCAGACTAAGCACCAAGAAGGAATGGAAAAAAGTGGAGGATGAACTCAAGACGAGTACCACCCCAAACAAGCAGAGATGACAAGATGGAAGAAGACCTAGAGCAAGAGAGGCCCCCAGGTGGAGGCTCATCCAACAAGTGCTCAGAAGATCATGAAGGTGGAACAAGCAGCTCGAGAGGCCAAGGAAACCTTCCTCAAGCAGGTCGACCCCAAGGGGAAAGAAGTCATAGACAGATGGGAAAGAGAAGTCAACAACCAACACTAGGGAAAGGAATGGGAGGAACTCATTCAAGAAGCCAACGGGATTAAGGACCCAAGGACCACTCAACCAAGAATGACCCTCTACCAAAAAATGGTGGAAGAAGCCTAGCGCACTAAACTGATGATAGGCAAGCTGAAAGCTGACAGGAAAGAGTCCAGCAAGGAAGCGATTAGGGGACATAAGAAGGAGCTCGCCGAAATCATGAACAGACTCAACAACTTGGAGACTCTTTCCAGAGGAATAGTGGAGGATCAGAGAAGTCAAAACGAAAAACTGGAGCAACTAGCGAGACAATTTCACATCTATCTCCGCTACGTCCACCATTTAGACATAACTCCAGAGGACCGACATGGAACTCCAACCAAAATTAGAAGGACATGCATGGTAGAGCAGAAAGAGAAAAAAATAGCAAATAAGGAAGGAGACAAAAGCCAGCCAATCATCCTGGACTAGCGCAACATCAACCATGGTTTTTATGCACTACTTATTGTTATCTGTCACTGAATATGTTAAGTTATGTTTTTTTTGCAAACTGGCTTAAGAGGACTGGGTCGGTTTCCCGGGGTGGCGGCCCAGCTCCCTCGTTTTTGTTGACAGTGCGTCTATGAGGGCCCTGATCTAGTTTCCTTTTTGGCAGATCTGGGGACCCCTCCCAGTTTTTAACCTTTGTATTATAGTTTTACAGAAATATAGAATCTCAACTCACTTATAG
>ML776919.1:525857-549610 GCA_009831015.1 Picea engelmannii | reverse complement strand
ATATATCTTGTTTCCAGATGATGAAGAACACGCCCAAGAAAATGTACAATATGTTGCATTAGTTGTTCAAGATGAAGTCTTCTCCAATGAAAAAACATTTTCTCTGCAAAATGTTTTATTTGATAAATCTTTGAAAAAAATTACTTTTGAAAGAACCTCGAAGAATAAAAAGGGAAAGTCGCGATCCACCATTGATACTAAAAACATGTTGTCGTCAAAACTATTTTCGATTCATAGAATCACAATGGATGCATTGGACGTTTCAACAGTTAATATGGAAGAGGAAAATCTCAGACTTAAAGAGAGAGTCAAGGAATTAGATGCAACCCTCATGCCTCCACCTATATTGGCTACCCCAATCGCCATGTTACAACCTGACAGAACTTTTCAAGGAGCTCCAAAATAAAATCCGAGAGCAAAAGGAATTTCAAGCTTAATCATTGCTACTAGACACTTTGTTGAAAAGAATATAAAGAAAAGAACGTCGCTCATATTAGATTTATGGGATTTGGCGAAAAAAAGTTATACTCTTGGGCTTAGAATCCAAAACACTAAAGAATATTTGAATGGAGATTTGAAGAATGATGAAGGATTCTTCACAGATGGGGCCTCTATGTTTGTAGTGAAAGTTTTGGCATTGACAAACCATAGAATAAAATAGGAATATTTTCCCTCCTAGAGCCGTATAAAACAATTAAAGGCGTGTTGGATTGAAAGAATCAATACATTAAAGGGGTTGTTAAATAAATTAAATGAACTGTCACGGAAAAAGACTAAGGCATACTCAAAGATTATTGGTTTGGATATGGCAGGTTCCACTATTGAGGTTTTAGATCCAAAATTAATTTCAAATTCCATGATCATGAACAAATATCAATTTGAAGAGCAAGTTTAAAATTTGAAGAAATTATCAGCCAAAAAGTTCGATAGTATGGTTGAGTATACTTATGATGACATTGATAATTGGCTTGTTGAGTATACAAATAAAAATGAGGGCATTGAGACTATATTGAAAATTTTATCTATGGACCATAGGGAAATTGAGAGTGAATTGTTAAGTTTCAAAGTAAAGCAAGAAGTAATTGTTGCCCCATTAAGGGAATATATTCAAGAATGGTTAAACCAAGCTATAACTAAAATTGTTGAATTTCTTGAGAGTGAATTGTTAAGTTTCAAAGTAAAGCAAGAAGTAATTGTTGCCCCATTCAGGGAATATATTCAAGAATGGTTAAACCAAGCTATAACTAAAATTGTTGAATTTCCAACGGAAGCAGTTATAACTGACCACATAAGCGCAACAAGCAAAGATATAAAAGGTGCATCGACAAGCAAATGAAAGTGAGAGTCTCCATCATAGTAAGTTTGTATTGATTACATACCTTCTTCCTTATCAGATTTCATACAGTTATATTTATTCTTTCATTGGAAAAGTATAACCGAATTCGGATAACTTCCTCCTTGTCTCTTTCGAGATCCTGTTGCTCGTGCTCGACTCCATTTTCTTATCTTCATCAAATTTCTTTTAAATAATTTTATAGTCCATGGGAGTTCCAATCCTAGCGCATTAATGGACAAGCACCTTTGAATTTCAAAGTATTGTAACAAACATTTTCATTTTTGAGAAATCCCAGAGAACTAAGTCAGGAACGGTTTTGATTGTATTTTATAACTCTAAGTTTTGAGTATAGAATATTTGAAGTCGATCTATCAAAATCTTCTTTTGAGCTTAATAAGTAGTACTATTTCAAAGTTCTCTTGAGCCATTGGACCATTTCTTTTATTTTGAATGTGATCATAATCTTTATTAAAATGTGATGGATGTGAGGATTTTATTACTTTCTATATTGTGTGGTGTTTGAGGTTCCTGGTCCACTTCTCATGAATTCTCCTTATACATTTTTTTATTTTTTAGTAATTTTTTACTTTTATTGAGCCATAAAGAGTTGGATTCAGTCATTTGATAGAGTCCTATATTATTTTGGATCTAACATATTTAAAGAAAATCATAAGCCAAAGAAGAGTACCACCTCTTTAAAAATGCAGGGGGATTCATATCCTCATGAGATTGTCGTTTCAGTCTTGGTAGTTTCAAATGTCAACACCTCTCTATGTTTCACAATGAGAATTTTTTTTAAGAAATATATTTTTATAGAGTTTCTTTACTTATATATGGGGTACTTGGTATCTGTTGCAAATGGACCACTCATTGCATTGGATCCCAAACGTGGTCATCGTCATTTTTCTTTTAAAACAATGCTTCCGCAGTTCACAGTGCGTGTTGTACAGGAATATCACATTGGTGGCATGTTCCTGTCAACAACACCACTGTGTTTAAAATAAAAATAACATTATTTTTAATATCGAAAACATCATGTTTTAAATTTGTTCAAGGGTTTGGCAGTGCATAATAAACATGAATTAGGTATCGATGCTTCTATTAATTTATAGAGCACAACGTGAATATAAAAATGTGTTAACAAACTGTTTTCGATTTTGTAAGAGCATGATTATCATCTACTGATGCGTATACATATTAGTATAGCACTGGTGCGTATTGTTTTATTATACGAACCAAAATCTTGTTTTGTTAAAACAATTCGTAATTTTTATATATGATTATTCTTGACTTTCTTTTTAATAGAAATGGTCAATAGAAGTTCAAGGAAAACAACTTATTGTAGCGAGCGCGATGGTAGCTCATCCCAACAAGAGAACAAGGAAAGTTCTTTAACTTTTATTAAAAAATTAATATATTTGAATTATATGTAGTTTTAAATTAATGATGTGTATTGGTTAAGACGTATCATGTAGAGCCCAAAATTGAAGAAACTTAATAAGAATGTTCACAATCTGAGTGAAAAAGAAGGTAAATTTTTTATGAAAATGTTGCAAAGAGAGGAATTGGGTGGATCAAAAGGTAATCAACATGAAGTTTTTCTTTGAATATTTATTAAAAATGAATTTATTAACTTTAATCGTTAACATGTTTTAAACACTTGATTTCACATTATTTTAATGTTGTGTAGGGACCGATAGCGAGGGAACAAAATATTGTCCTAAGAAGATAAAAATTATGAAGGTTGTAAATGATGATGTCTTGGTCCTCAGTTCATCTGGAGTGGTGCTAGAAGTTAATTAGAGGGGCAAATTGTTTTGCACAACCTTGAGGGATTTAGTGGAAAGAATGTATACACATACTTTCCACTTACAATAAAAAATCAATCCAATGACTCTAAGAATTATGTTATACATAAACTACAAAAAGCGTTTCCAGAGGAATGGTCAATGAGACCCGTCAGAATTGCAATAGAAAAAACTTACAATAACAAAAAAGAATCATTTAAAAAGTATTATTATATTTTTATTTTTTTTTAACTGTAACGGTTATGATTTTTATTTATTTGAAAATGATAGATGGGGTCTTTGCCAAGGCAGCCCCGAATACATAGAAGATAACCAGCATTTTCAGCTTCATTGTTACAATCTTTTCAAGGAATTTGATAGCTGTTATCGTCATTGATAAGAATCTGCCCTTTTGTGAGGGTGCATCCTTTGTTTTCCATCCGATCCGCTTCTCCATTCAGATTTCTGAGAATGTGATAGAAATTATAGGAGGTGAACGCTTGAAGGAGTCTTTTCAATCTGCCCAGAATTTTATTGAGGCTAGCATTGTTGAAAAGGTCCTCCGAATTTAATTTTTTAATCAGAAGCTCTGAATCTCCAAAGACTTGGAGGACTTTGTCTCCCTTTTCTCTTGCTATGAGGCAAGCTCTGAGGAGGCCAAGGATCTTTGCCTAGTTGTTGGTCTTCTGGCCTAGGCCCCAGCAGAAGCTGTCTCTTAGGATCCCATCCGGAGAGTAAATGATCCCTCCAGCACCAGCGCTCCCGGGATTTCCTTTGGAGGCCCCGTCAAAGAAGATTGTGGTAAGATTTTTAGATTTCCCCCAGTTTGTGAAGCTATCTTCAGGTTCTCTTATTCTCCACTCCGGATTTGCTGTTTGAGGAATGAGAAGGTGCTTGCGAGGAGAGGGCTCCAACAGACTGAGCCATCTTCTTTCTTTGGGGCGGAGCAAAGGATCTTCGTTGAAGTACTGGTGTTGGGTTGTTTCCAAGAGGAGTGCTTTAGCTTTGACGGCGACCTGTAGGGGGGAACGAGAATGTCTGTTAAAGATTTGGTCGTTACGAGCCAGCCATAGCTGCCAGCAAACAAATTTGGGGATTGCTGTCCATATTTTTCGCCAGAAGGATTTAGTGGGAATGCCATGAGGATAGATGTTGTTCCAAGAGGTGAACCATGCAGCAACTGTGCTCCGAGGGAAGGCTGGAATTTGCAGGTCCAAAAGAGAGAGTCTCCATACTTCCTTGGCGAAGTTGCACTCCAGGAATAAATGTTGGGTTGTTTCAGAGTTGCTTCTGCAGAGTTCGCACCTGTGGGGCCCTGCAATTTTCCTTTTCTCTAGATTATCTCATGTAAGAAGTTTATTTTGCACCACCATCCAGAAAAAGAAGTTGACTTTGGGGAGAGCTAGATTGTCCCAAACTAGCTTCCAGAAGGCAGGGTGATGACTGCTGTCCTTTGTGTTCTGAAGAGATTTGTATCCAACTGCTGTGGTGTAAGTTCCTGTCAATCCCCAGGCCCAGCTGTCCCTTAAATTGTGATTTTCAGGATTGGCACCTTCTAGCAATTCAGCGAGGAGATTTTTTTGGTGTGTTAGCCAATCAGGAATGCCAGTAAAGTCCCAACCAGCCCAATCTCCCCGACTATCCCACATCGAGATATCAAAAAGTCTGTTTTTGCCTGCCCGAGTTAGCCAGTCTCTGATTTCTGCAATGTCTTGATTTGCCTCCAGAGGGTCGCGCCCCATTATTCTGTCTTGCCAAATATAAGTGCTCTTGCCATTACCCGGCGCTTTGTACAAAGAGTTGTTGAAAAACGTGCTACTTTTGCAGCATAGTTTCCAGACTAGCGTGCTATTAACTGTGGGATCGAATTGCAGTTTTCTGTATGAAGAATTTCGGGCGTATTTGCATAGAAGGGTATTGTTGGTCGGGTGTTTGGGCTCGTGGGCAATTTGCCATAATAGTTTACCTCCCAATGCTTGGTTAACAAGGGAGGGATCTCGGATTTGGAGGCCCCCCTCTGCTATCGGACGCCGAACCAACTCCCATTTTGCTAGATGTATTCTATTTTCGTTTCATTTTCCCCCATGCCAGAGGAAGTCCCTTAATAACTTTGTAATCTGATCCATGACAGCTCTGCGTGCATATAAGAAGGCCGACTGATAAAGAGGAAGCGCGGCCAACTGTGACTTTATTAATATGAGTTTTCCTGCGTTCGTTAGCCAGAAGCCACCCCATGCTGCGATCTTTGATTTGAGTTTGCAAATGATGTCTGCCCAGAGTGACCTTCTATTGGCCCCAATTGTTATAGGCAGGCCAAGATATTTTATCCGATCCCAGGTGACATGTCCATTGAACCCCAGGATATTCACGATATTATTGAGCTCTTGTTGTCTTGTGTTCCAACTGAATATTTCACTCTTTCTCTCATTGATAAGAGCTCCTGAGACCCTGCAGTAGCTTTTGAGGACAGAGTCAAAGGCTTTAGCTATTCTAGTGGATGCGCCTCCGAGGAGCAGAGAGTCATCTGCGAAGAGGGAATGATTCAAAGGAACGACCTCTAGAGAGGATTTTAGGCCAGGAATAGTGCCAGCTATTCTTTCTGCTGAGAGTTTTCTGCTGAGTGTGTCAGCCATTAAGATATACATAAAAGGAGAGAGAGGGCATCCCTCCCTGATGCCTCTCCTGGCTTGGAAAAAATTAGAGGGACGGCCATTGACTAGGGGAGCAATCCAGCGGTTTTCGATACAGGCATTTATGAGCTGAACAAAATGAGGCGAGAAGCCAAAGGCAAGGAGGGATTTGATGAGGAAAGAGCAATTGACTCGATCAAACGCGTTTGCCATATCTAATTTAATCAACATACCTTTCTCTTTTCGCTTTTTGCTGGAATGGATTGTTTCCTGGACTTGTATGACATTGTCAAGAATATTTCTGCCTTCCACAAAGCCTCCTTGAGGGCTGGAGATCAGCCTCGTGAGCAGGGGCTTGATCCTATTTTCCAGCAGTTTGGCCAGAATTTTGTAAGAGGCATTACAGAGTGATATGGGTCTGAACCTGGCAAAAGTTTCGGGATTGGATTCCTTGGGGATTAAAGTGAGATAAGTGGAGTTGATTCCTCCACCAATCTTGGCTTTTCTCATAAACCCCTTTATCATTTTTTGAAGGTCTCTTTCGATGATATTCCAGCAGACTTTATAGAAATGTATTGTGAATCCATTCGGGCATGGAGCCTTGTCTGAGCCCATGGACCAAATGACTTTGATAATTTCCTCCTCTGTTACCTCTCTGATGAGAGCAGCATTGTCTTCAGGTCTGAGGAGGTGAGGAATGTTGTCAAGGAACTCTGCAATTTCTTCTTCAGTGGCTTGGGCTCCCTCACTAAACAAATTTCTGAAGTGGCTATCCGCTGCAGCTTTGATTTGGGTGATGCCTTTGCTGACCTGTCCCTCTGTTGTCTTTATTTCAGAGATATGGTTCCTTGACAGTCATGCTCTATATTGTCTGTGGAAGAAGGAGGTGTTCCGATCCCCTGCCTCTAACCACAAACTCCTGGACTTGATTCTCCAGTATTCTTCTTAATTTCGAAAGGAACGATATGCTGAGGCTTGTGCTTTTGTTTCTTGTTCCAACAGTTCTGTTGTTATCTCTTTGCTTTCAATTTCTGTCTGCAAAGCCTCAATATTAGACACTGCTTCTTTCCTTGTGTTGATTGGAGTAGGGGCAGGAATCTTTATCCACTCCTTCAACGCTTGTTTTGTGGCCTTCAGTTTTTGTTCCCACACGTAGCTTGAAGATCCTGAGAATGTTTTGGCCCAGGCTTCTTTTACAGTTTCGTAAAAGCCTGCTCTCTCTATCCATAAGGGGCTGAAACGAAACGGGAGGGGCCCGAGATCTTCCTCTATGAGCAGCTGAATCGGCTTATGGTCAGAGGTAAGCTTGGGTAAAATTTTATTTTTAATTATCTTTTTTCCCATAATGAGGGAACCTTGAACCAGAAAACGGTCCAATCGAGCAGAGATATGCTCTGTCCCAGTTCTATTATTAGACCAGGTGTAGAGGCCGCGAATGGGGCTGAAATCTAGTAGATCCCAGTGTTGCTGAATTTCTTCCACAAAGGTCAGCATCGGGTCTCTGCTGATGGAGCCGCCTCTTTTCTCTTTTGGTTTCAGAACTATATTGAGATCTCCTGCTAGGATAATGTTGCTTGGGTTGTGCTGTTCTAAAAATGCTGAGAGAGAGGCCCAGCATTCTCTTTTTTCAGAGTAAATGACAGGAACGTAAAGATTAAATAAGGAAATAGTCAACTTACTTGCAAAATGTGTCAGCTCCGTGAAGATCCAATGTTGGGTTTCATGAGTTTTGTTCAGCGAAAAAGTATCTTCTGTCCATAGAGTTGCCAGCCCTCCGGAAGGGCCCCTTGAACTTACTGCTATGCCAGCTCTCTTTTTCCATTTTGATTTGCTGATGTCTAGTAGTATTCGGTCTTCGATCTTTGTCTCTTGGAGCATGAGGATATTTGAGGGTTCTATTTTCTGGAGGTCCATGACTGCTTCAGCTTTGGAGGCGTTCCCTAGTCCTCTACAGTTCCAAGAGATGAGCTTCATGTTAAACTTAAGAGAAGGGGGAAGGGCCTCCCTTTGAAGGCCTTGGTCTGGTGTTTTTGCCGATGGACATTTCTATAGTAGATTGACTTCCTTGGACTTTGAGTCTCTCTGCTTCGTCTTCCCTTAATTCTTTGCGGGATTTCCTTCCTGCTCTTTTAGTGGGGCGCTCAAAGGTTTCATCCTCTGAGGAACCTGCACTTTCAATTTGTTTTGGCCTTGTTATTTCAGCGTAAGATGGATTGGGAGGGCTGCCTTGTGAGGCCACTACCTGTATAGCTGCTCCCTTTTCTTCGTTAAGTGCAGGGGCTTCTGGTTGCTCCTGGTTTTCATTAGTTGCTCCTGCTTGATTGTTCTGTGGGTTTTCTAATTCCTTCGGAGTCGTGTCCTTTTCTTGAATGTTCTTGGAGCTGCCTGATGCTCCTGCGATATGCCTTTTGCCATTTCCCTTTCTTTGTTGGGGGTTCTTTTGTACTACTGTCCATTGGTCCTCTTTTGATATGTCTGCTTGCTCCTCTACTTTTTTCTTGCAGTGCTTTGCGAAGTGCCCATGACCATGGCAGTATTTTCATTTGAAAGGAAGCTGCTCGTAATCCAATTCCTGGATATGTGTCCACCCAGCGACCGTAAGATTGATTGCTTCAGGCAAACCCTCTTCTAGATCGACTTCGACGCAGATTCTGGCGCAAGAGAACTGATCTTTCCTTGCTGCTTGATCGATGTATTTTCCGAGCGCATTGCCGATGATCTGGAAGGTTTTTTTATTCCAACAGTGAAGAGGCAGATGTGGAAGGCGCACCCACACCGGGACAGCCTTAGGAACATCCTGAGATGGATCGAAGTCGGGAGACCACTTGTTTAGATACAGTCCTTGTGGTCCCATGAAATAAGGGCCATTTCGGAAGATTAAACTTCTGTCTTCTGTGTTTTCAAAGACGAATATGAAGAAACCCTTGCCTACAAAGTAACTCCTGACCCCCTCTTTAATCAGAGGTGACTAGTTTCGTTGTGTCCAATCTTCTACCGACTTTGGGGACGGCCAGAGGCCCGTGAACTGGCCTATAAGCCCTCTCTCGGCGAGATTCAGGGCAGCTTTGCATGTCTCTTCTTCAGGAAGAGCAACCGTGGGGATCGAGTCAAGTTTCTTAACGAACTTCTGCTGGCTGGCCGTGAGTGGGCGTTTTGGTGTTGCTGCTATCAATGCTTTGAAAGCGGTGATCTCAGGCAGTGGAGGAGGGTCAGAGCCCCCACTGGAATCCATTGGCGAGACTCTGAAAGATCCCTACATCCACGGGGATGCTCAGACTCGAGCCCAAAAGACCGAGGACTCCAATCTGACAGGCTTCGACTAAGGAAACTGCAGCTAAAGGGGCGTTGACCTGCGGCCAGAGGCGCAGAACTTGGCCGGCGGCTAGGTCTGGTTGCAGTCGACCGCAGAGATTTTCATCACTTTTTAAAAATAATGTGTACCCATTTAAAAAGTATTATTACTAAACATGTTTTTCTATAATATGCTCCAAAAGTTACCAAATTAATTTTTTTTGCTATATTTACTTCACGTCAATTTAGAAAAAAAATTATTGTCATTTTTCATTTTTCAGGAAGATTACAAAAATTACAAAGGACAAATGAGGGGAAAGCCAGTACATGTCAGTAGGGATGTCCAAAAAATGTACAAGGAGATGGTAAAAGAAGTGAACTTAATTTCATTGCACGAGGAGTCATCCCAACAACAACGTGCATAAGAGGTATGTAATCATTCATTTATTCTTTTATGTGCATCATATATAATTATCCCATGAAAAACTAATTTTCATTTGTTTTGTTGACAAAAGAAAACAAAATGGAACCCATTCAACACATAAGACAGGACGACGAGGAATAAAAGGGCTGATCGCAAAGTTTGTGAGTACTTACGTTTTCAACCTTACTTAAGATTTCATGTTTGTTGTGATCTTTATATTTAAATAATTAATTTATATTTGTCCATGGATGTCTTCTAATAGGTGCTAACATACAAAGAAGAAGCAATTGATGAATTGATAGACATTGGGTTAAGATGGGTTGTGAGTATATGTTGAAATATCAATGTTTAATTGAACGATTTGCAAGTAGCTATGTTGTTTAACTTCCCTTGTTTTGTAACTAATGGAACAACAAAAAACCTTTATACTAATTATATTGACGGTGCTTTGTCATGATGTATTAAACATGCAGGAAACAAAGTATGGAGTGTAGCCAACATAAGATATTTTGAGAGACGACATGCAGAATGGCTTCGAAAAAATGTGTATTGTTTATGAAACACTCGCTGTTATGGTACATTTTTTTTTTATTTACACAATCATGTATATTCTACTATATATATAAATGTAGATATACTTATTACGCTTTATTTATGTGTCTATAGATGGAACGTGAAGATGCAGAACATCAAAAACAACTCAATCAAGAAAACACTATGTTAAATAACCAAAGTACAATATCGCTTACAAGTAATGAAGAAATGAGACATGCACGCAGCTCGAGCAATGACAACAATTCAAGTGATGAATGCCAAACAATATAATTGATTGTATGTTTTGGATTATTTTTATGTGAAAATCACGGATTTTGTTTAATGTACTCAACATATTGTCTGAATTGCATGAGGACATGTTATTAGTAAGTGTAACAATTACATATTGGTTCCATTTGTATTATTGTGGACATTTACGCTATTCCATTTTGTATGATGATGGGTCTTTTATTTATATATAATAAAATTGGTTTCCTATTTTATTACATTATCGAATGTTGTTAAATGTTGCATTGTCGATTAATTAATATATGGATGATTTACATTGTTACAAATAACAAAGGTGTAATCTGTTAGATAATGCATTAATGCAATTATTATATCAAAACACAATAACAAAAATATAATATCAATATTATTAAAAAAAAAAAAGATTTTGAGACGATTAATCGAAATTTTGAAAAAAAACAATTAATTAAAATATATACATATCAGTGCATTGTATTCTTTTGAACTCACTAAACGGTGTGTGCCATAATATATAAAACAATGGTTTTTTATGAGTTATACGCACCGGTGCCTATTATTTACATTGAATTACCAATGCTAAAAATTGTGAAAAAACATTGTTGCTTTAAAAATGTATAATTATATTTATCGTTTCAAATTACAGTGCACATGATTACAGTACACATTGGTGCTTAGTAACAAAGAATGGCACTGAGATCTTACCTCAAATATTCAAAATTTCACTAACCTCTGGCACACATGGTAATATAGGCACTGGTGCATACAAATTATACGAGCACCGATGTGTCATAAAACAAAAAGAACGACCCAATGTGTAATATTTATACGAGCACTGTTGCATACAAAAAACAATACGGGCTAGTGTGTACATAAATAAAAAAGAGCATCGTTGTTTTATACAACATAAAAGGCATAATCAATGCGCAATAGTTATAAGAGCATCGATGTTGCATACAACATAAGAGGTGGAACCGGTGTGCAATAATTATAAGAGCATCAATGCTTTGTATTTTTGTGTATGCACCGATGCATGTTACTTAATATCGCACGAGTGCATTTTATCAATGCACCGAAAAAAAAAAACCTCCACTAAAACCTCTACTATGAATAGCGAAGTTTTTTTGAAAATTTTACCAAAAATTGTAACACTAAAATCCTCCGCAAAACCCTCTACTACAAGGTGTTTTCCTTGTAGTAAGGTATTCCAAAAGGAGAACTAAAGAAATATAAAAACAATGTCAAATACATTCATCAACTCTACAAATGCACAAACCTTCCTTGGTATTGAACATTCAAAAATAGATTTTCTTTGAAAAAAGCATCACGAACAAAAAAATCAACCCGTGAGAACTTATTTTCCTCAACATCACAAAATTGTATGTCAGGCATGAGCTATCATAGCATCTCAAGCAATAATCTTCTCACTAAATAAAAACATCATGAATAGTTTTAAAACCCAACCCATTAATAACTTATTTTCCTCACCCTATCACAACATTATATCTCAAACAAGAGTTGTCCACACTCCTTGTAATGAGGCAAGTTAGTACTCCTAGCAATATATAGATTTGCCTAGAATAAGGTTTGGTAAAACATTTCCAAAAATGAACTTTCTTTGTAGAGGCATATAGGTCCTTAGACCTCCACAATTGTGTGACAATCCATATTATCACTAGATCTTCCTATAGCTCTCTAAAAAGAGGACTAAACCATTTTCAAAGAAGCTAGAAATATATATTCGTCATAGTAAAAAAAGGTCACCGAGTCCACAAAACTCCCATGGTATTCAACATTTAGGAAAAGCTACATGCTTTTCTATGGAAGAAAACATCATGAACAAAAATTATGAATGGTGCATTGTAAGAGCTTATTTTGCTCAACATATCACATCGTTGTGACTCGAGAAAGATATATCACATGAGTTTCACTAGTTTGGACACCACCAATAGATTCCATAAAAAACTGGAATGAGTTACATAGCAAACCTGCTTTTGATAAAGCATAAATGCTTGCGTTCAATTCCTTAGACATGGTGATAAGAAATATTGTGAAAAGCAGTCTCCATCAATTGAACCTAATCATAAATAGCCTGTAATGTCAATTTGTTCAACATATACCTACCACTCACCCAACCAACAATAATTGACGAGTTACCAAATACTTGCAAGGATTGCATGAAATATCCCAAATCCCTCAGATCTAGATATTTACGGTCAAGACTAGAGATCAAGCTACAAAGATGATGCGTAGGGGTTTCTAGCTGAGTTTAATAAGGTTTCTGGTTGCGTTTCAAGGTTTTTGGATGTGTGTTTGTTGTGTTTATTGGTTTCATACAATGCATGCACTAGATTTGGAACAATGATCAACTCCCATGTATTTTATTAAGTAGATGTCAGACAATATAAGCAATATGCGTTAACTCAATCAAATCTCCTTAGTTAGACCTTATTATGAATAGATTTGAACTAGAATAAAAAATATAATGCGAGGAAAATACAGGTAATGAAGACAAAATGATGGATATGAGATCTAGGATGTAGATCCAATGCATGCACAGGAAAATGTGTTGCATTCAACTCGGAATGTGCTGCAACTACTGTCGGAAATTGGATACTTCGCCCTGATGGCTATACTCGTCAAATCTAGCTAAGATCAGTCTCAAATGGGTTGCCCTGCTCCTAGTCACACTTCTCCTACTTCAGATATGGACCTTTGGCTCACTACAATACTATCAAACCTTCATATGGATCTTGGAACCTCTGCACACTACCCAAGGATAAACTAATTCGATCCTAGGGTTTTACCCGTCAAAATATGATGAAAACTATCTCTAATGGTGCGCCCTAACCCTCCTCAATTGGGTTGGAAGGAATTCATCCTTCCTTGACTAGTTGAGCCAAGTGACCCTACTCTAATGCTAATCTCTCCTCAAAATCACACGATGCAATTGGTAAACTGCACACTACCTAGTGTGGAATCCCTCTATTGTTGTAGCTCGAATCTGTAGCTTAATGAAGGACCTGTGTGATCCTCCCGATAGTCTAGGGTGTATCTCTCAACACCGAACCCTGTCAATAATTGTGGTTTTGTCCAGAACTCCACAAAACAAGAAGAAGGTCGCTTGACTCCTCTTTGGCTTCTAATTTCCAATTCACAATCTGTATAATGAGCCAACAAGTCGACTTTTCTCCCTTTATATCCTCCCTCTTCTAATTCTTCGTTGACATTATTCATTTAAGTGACTTTTCTCCTAAGTTCTAATTCAATATTCACTTAAGTAACTTAAACACCCCTTTTAATTATTTAATGTCATTTTCAACTTAGGATTTTTTCTGAAATTGACATTAAATAGTTCCTTCGTCCCCATTTCCTCCAACTATACCCTATAGGAACTAATATAGGCTACTTAGTCGCTCCTCCTGGAGTCATCATTGGGAACGGGACATTACATTCCTCCCTTCTCGAGATTGCTTGTCCTCAAGAAACATCAAGCTAGGGTGTTGTAGGATCTGCTCTCCCTCCCATGTAGCATCCTCAACTAGAAGTCCCTTCCATCTGACAAGGCACTCCCTGATAATCTGACTCCTCAACCTATGCTCCTTGCGCTCCAAAACCTCCTCTAGCACAAAGTCCAACTGACCCTCCTCGTCCAATGGTGGCATCTCCTTTGAAGTAGTAATTTGTTGTCCTACTACTTTCTTGAGGCAAGAAACATGGAACACATTGTGGATCTTACTACTCTTTGCTAGTTCTAACTCATAGGCCACCTTGCCAATCCTTCGGATGATCCTATAAGGTCCATAGAACCTGAGTTTTAGATTTTTTGCCCCACTCTTCTTCAAAGAGGACTGTCTGTACAATTGTATTCTCAGAAATACCAAATCCCCCATCTCAAAAATGTGCTCTACTCTCTGTCGATCTGCATATGTCTTGTGTTGATTATGTGTTGTCTGTAGATTTTCCTTCACTATTTTGAGAATATTTTGGCTCTCCTCTATCAAATATTTGGCTCTCAGAGCCTTGCTATCCCCAAACATTGTCTCCATGAATGATGGTGTGTCATATCTGTAAAAATCTCTGAATGGTGTCATCCTGATGGACATGTGATATGTCATGTTATAACAGTACTCACCCAAATGGAGCCACTTCACCCACGTGCGTTGTTGTCCCCCTACATAGTTCCTCGTGTACCCTTCCACCCATTTATTAACTATCTTAGTCTTCTCGTTGATCTGTGGATGGTAACTGGTACTCGTAGCCAACTTTGTGCCCACTAGCATGAACAACTCCTGCCAGAATGTGATAATGAAGTGTCCATCTCTGTCGTTGACTATCTGCCTAGGCAATCCGTGCAATCTAAAAATATCTCTAAAGAATAACTCTGCCACTTGGATGGCCTTATACTTAATAAGTATCGCAAATAAGTGTGCAAACTTGGTCAATCTATCGACCAACATAAAAATATAGTCCCCGCCATGCACCCTAGGTAGTCCTATGATGAAGTCCATGAAAATTCTCTCCCATTTTTGCTTTGGAATGGGTAGAGGATGAAGTAACCCTGTCGGGTGTGTCAGCTTGGACTTGTTCTGATGACAAGTCACACACTCTCGGATGTGTCTCAGTACATCATCCCTGAGACCCTTCCATGAGAATCTCTCCCTAATCTGCCTGTAAGTCTTGAAGTACCCTTGATGTTTTGATAAGGGCGAATCATGACTGGCCTTCATAATCATTTCCTTCAATGTAGATTCTAGAACTAAGTAGATCTGGTCTTTGTAGAAGATGACATTGTCCAATACCCGGTATCTCTTAGCTATCACTTGCCCATCCATTGCCTCACAAGCAATTTTTTTTTTGGAATATTCAACCAGTAAGTGTGCCTTCCAATCTGTAGATATGTCCATCATCGAACAACTCGCTGGCTTCCTGGATAAAGCATCTGCTACAACATTCTTCTTTCTTTTTGATGATGATTACAGATGCATGAGACATCCTCTAGGACACAGACCTGAGAGAGAGCCCTTGAGTTGGGTGTGTGGTTCCTATCTGAGACAGAACTGGAACGTTGTGTTGGCCTCCTCCTTACAGAGAGTTGAGAAGAACTCCAAATGATTCTTCTGTGTAATGCAGTGAGAAAGAAGATATGTTGAGTTGGACGTGCTTATGGTTGAGCACAGGTGAACGTGTGAATTCCCATGGGCCGGGTGCATCGTTCTGAGACAGAGATGAAAATGATATATTAGCCTCCTCTAAGCAGAGAGTTGAGATGATGAACTCCAGATGACTCTCTTGTGTAATGCAGTGGGAAAGAAGATCTGTTGAGTTGGACGTGCCTGTGGATGAGCACAGGTGAACGTGATCCTAGTGGTTGAGCACTAGTGAATGTGGTTCTCATGTGAGACACAGTGAGATAGAGATATGGACATCCCTATGGATGTGCCCCTAGTGATTGAGCACTAGTGGGTGTATGAGATCCCTTGCTATATTGTTCAAGAGTCAGACTTACATGTGTAAAGGGTACAGGTCAACCCCACCATAATGTAAAAGATAATTAATCTGGTAATTACTAATTATATTGTGAGAGAGTGAGGTCGGCCCTGTTGTGCTAATAGACACTTTTGTTGACAGGTTCAGTCTAATATAAGTAAAGGTAAATTCCCCATTGAGGAATCATATCACAAGTGTGAGTTTGGAAATTTCAGCAAACACCTATTCTTGGGAAAAGTGCACACCTCTCTTGGGCACTAGGTTTCTAGGGTTTGTGAGCACCCTCTTGTGTGCTAGGTCTCTATGGTGGTGGAGGCCTTTCTCTTGAAGAATATAACAAAGGATTGGTTGGGTTTTCTTCCCTTGTGTAGAAGGGTTTCCCAGGATACTTCTTGCGTACTTGTGCATGGTGTTTCTTATTGTGATCCTGGTTGCTGCAACAAATTGTTTATGGCATAAGTAAAATGCTAAAATGGAATGAACTTCATGCTTAAGCCTAGAATATTGAAAAATCAACATGGTATCAAAGCATAGATCTTGAAGAACCTCTGCACAAGCATTTAAATCTAAAGTCGTCCTTTTATTTTGCAGTTCCTTATGGCCTCTAGGGTTTTTGCAAAATCTTCACGACTATCTCTTGTTTGGCCTTTTCAGCACCTTACACTTGGAATTGGACATTGGATAAGGGTGTATGGCCTTCCTCAATGCACCTCCAGAGAGTCTCAGAGTGAAATTCTGAGCTTTTTGAAAATTTGGCCCTAGGGTTCCTAGGGTTCCGCAAATTTCTGGTTTTAGGGTTTTTGCAGCTCTTTGAAGAAACCTTCAAGGGTACCTGTGTTCTTCTAACTTTCAAGGCTTATTTTTGGCAGTCATAAGCCCAACAAAACCTAAGGTTGCTAGCCTAGCCTATCCGTTCGGTTTTCTAGCCTTGTTGACAAGGGTTTGTGAAGAATCTAAAAATATGATGAACAAAACTATGATGGAAGATAACCTTAATGGATCAAGTAACTTCAATTTCCTAGAAGACTTATTGTGGGTGATACAAAAAAAGGTTTACCAGAGACAACTATCAATGGATGGAAGGAAGATGACGTCGAGATAAGGAAGCCAATCATCTACTCAAGCCCTTACATTGAAGGGCCAACTTCAAAATAACAAATATGATAAAAGGTGACACCGTGACTATCTTCTTCATAAAGATCTCAGAGGACAGAGATCAATCAGGTGCCATTGGAGAAATCATATCAGTATCCTCAGTTATGCACTTGTATATATTATTGGTATCATTGTCATGAGGGAAATTGCAGGAGGAAGGAACCTTTGCTGAAGTCATGGATCCAGAGGGATCTCAGTGCATTCAGAGGAACAACACACTGGAAGTGAAGACTCTCAGTTTGACTATTTTAATTATCATGCCTCTAACCTACATTTCTAAAGTTGCTACGTTACAAATAAGTGTTGTAGCTGTGACAACAATCCTTAAAATGTTTTGATTTTAGAGATGTACTCATTATTATCCTTTAGGAGATATTCTTGTTTTGTTTCCTTTTGTTTGTTCTCTTGTTTCGGGAAGGTTAACAACAAAGGAAGATGGTTATACTTCAGAATTCAGAGGGAGTCAAAACTATTTGAGAAGGAGGAAGAACAGAACCATCATTAAGGCAATCAATGCAATAATACATGATCAGAATCCTTCTATGATTTTGTGGGCAAAATCATGCATGGCACAATATATGAGTCCTCACCAAATTTTGAAGAACATAACTCCCGATGAAGCCCTCACCAGAGGGAATCCCAAGATTGAACACTTCATGATATTTAGGTGCACAATGTATTTTTCATGTACCCAAAGAGAAAAGGTCCAAGCTAGACCCTTCAGAGAGAAAGGATACATTTATGGGATAATAGTGAATCTTCAAAGACATATAAGATCTACATCCCTGTCAGAGACAGATTGAGACTAGCAGAGATGTTTCTTTTGAAGAAGACATAACCCTTCAAAGATCCAGATAATCTTAGGTGAAGATTGACTGTGAGACAATACCTTCTCCCCCTTCAGTAGTTCAAAGGGAGACAAACATTATTCCAATTGATCCAGTTGCTCCAGTTGATATTCCCAGAGATATTGTAGTAGGGCATAAAAGGCATGCCTAGGCTCGACAAACTCTGCAGGAGGCAGAGGAACATACAATCCCCTCAAGGCACATCCCGAGAGAACAAAGAGATTTTCAAGCTACCCTTCAGCCATGAGCCACATCATTGATTATGAGCCTTCTTGTCATGGAGAAGCGACAAGTGAACAGGTATGGCAAGTTTCCATGACAGAAGAATGCCAATATATCTTAAAGAATGATGTATGACATATTGTTCAGAGACTAGAAGGGAAGTATGTGGTGACTTCCAAGTAGATCTATAAGATCAAGCATGCAGCTGATGGAAGTGTCGAGAAAAACAAAGCGATATCTGTAGACAGAGGATTCCCACAAACAAAGGGAGTTCTCTATGATGAGACATTTGATTCAGTAAGTCGATACACTTCCATATGTACTACCATCCATGAGTTGGAAACCACATCATATGGATGGATTCTTGATGAGTTTGGGTTTCAACAAGAGTGTTGTTGATCCAAAACTATATTATTACATTGTTGGTGACGAGAGCCTGATTTTGGTGACATATTCAGAAAGCATTGTTGTTTGATACAAGTAAGATTTGACTTTTGATTTTGAGATGAAGGATCTGGATATGATGCACTACTTCTTGGGACAAGAATTATGACAGAGGATCGATGAGATTTTCCTGAGTGAAGGAAAATATACAATGGGATATTAAAGAAGTTCAACATGACTAAATACAAATCCATGCCTACACCGATGGTGATGAATTTGAAGAAAATGAATGATGATGATTCAAGGGAGATTGATCCACAACTGATTGGACCACTAATGTATCTGGTTAACACCAGACCTGATTCATGCTATGCAGTGAATGTACTTAGTAAATTCATGAGTCAGTCGAGACAGACTCACGAGATAGCAGTAAAACATGTATTGAGATATATAAGAGGAACAGTTGGATATGGCCTGAGATATGCCTCCAGTGTGGACTTGAATTTGCAGGGATATGCCTATACATATTGGGCAAAGAGTACAGTGGACCGGAAGAGCACATCCGGTTGTTGTTTTATCTTGAAGTTTTCCATGCTTTCTTGATGTAGCAGGAAACAAAGCTCTATGGCCTTGAGTACCACAGAAGTAGAGTATATATCATTGAGTGTGTGAAGCAGTGTGGCTTCATAAGTCTCAGACATATTTACTTAATCATGAGATGGATCCTATGATTATAACCAGAGTTGTGTGAAGCTCTTTGAGAACCCTGTGTTTCATGATAGATTGAAACACGATTGAGATAAAATATTATTTTCAGAGACATGATGTAGAGGAAAGCAATACACATGCAGTACCTTCCTACACATGAGTAGTTTGCAAACATCTTCACCAAATTGACTTGGTGAAGAATACCTCTCTATTTGAGAGGGAGTGTCGATGACTATAGCCAAGAGAAAGTTCGTGTACTTCCGTGTGAGACTTGGCCCGATGGAGAATGCCTCCCTAGCGGAGAGGGAGTGTTGATGATTACAGCTGCATGAGACATCCTCTAGGACACAGACCTAAGAGAGAGCCCCTGAGTTGGGTGTGTGGTTCCTATTTGAGACAGAACTGGAACGTTGTGCTGGCCTCCTCCTTACAGAGAGTTGAGATGAACTCTAGATGATTCTCCTATGTAACGTAGTGAGAAAGAAGATCTGTTGAGTTGGATGTGCCTGTGGATGAGCACAAGTGAGCGTGTGAATTCCCATGAGTTGGGTGCATGGTTCTGAAACAGAGATGAAAATGATGTATTATCCTCCTCTGAGCAGAGAGTTGAGATGATGAACTCCAGATGACTCTCATGTGTAATGAAGTGGGAAAAAAGATCGGTTGAGTTGGACGTGCTTGTGGATGAGCACAGGTGAATGCGATCCTAGTGGTTGAGCACTAGTGAGTGTGGTTCTCCTATGAGACGTAGTGAGATAGAGATATGGAAATCCTTATGGATGTGCCCCTAGTGGTTGAGCACTAGTGGGTGTATGATATCCCCTGCTATATTGTTCAAGAGTCAGACTTGCCTGTAACCCTAATTGTAATGTAAAGGGTACAGGTCAGCCCCACCTTAATGTAAAAGATAATTAATATGGTAATTACTAATTATATTGTGAGATAGTGAGGTCGGCCCTATTGTGCCAATAGACACTTATTTTGACAGGTTCAGTCTAATATAAGTAAAGGTAAATTCCCCATTGAGGAATCATATCACAAGTGTGAGTTTGGAAATTTCAGCAAACACTTGTTCTTGGGAAAAGTGTGCACCTCTCTTGGGCGCTAGGTTTCTAGTGTTTGTGAGCATCCTCTTGTGTGCTAGGTCTTTGTGGTGGTGGAGGTCTTTCTCTTGAAGAATATAGCAGAGGATTGGCTGGGTTTTCTTCCCTTGTGTAGAAGGGCTTCCCAGGACATTTCTTGTGTACTTGTGCATGGTGTTTCTTCTTGTGATCCTGGTTGCTGCAACAAATTGTTTATGGTTTAAGTAAAATTTTAAATGGAATGAACTTCATGCTTAAGCCTAGCTTTGAAAAATCAACACCTTTAACATACTCAATGTGAAAGTCAAAACCTTGGATCTTTGAAACCCATTTATGTTGTGTCTCACTGAGATATTTATGATCCAAGAAATACTTCAAGCTATCGTGAACAATTTTCACCACGAATCTACTGCCAACTAAGTATTGTCTAAATTTTTTCAAGGCGTGGATGATAGCCAACATGTCTTTGTCGTAGATAGAGTAGAGTCTCTATGAATCGTTGATCTTCTTGATCTCAAAGATTATGGGGTGACCTTCCTGCATCAATATTTCTCCAATCCCCTCTCCTGATGCATCACACTCCAATACAAAGGGATTTGGAAAATTACGAAGTGCTAGAACTGGACATGTGCTCCTGACCTCCTTCATCTTCTCAAAAGTGTGTTGTGATTCCTTGGTCCAATGGAAAGCCCCTTTCTTTGTCAAATCGGTAAGAGGTGCCCCCAACTGTGAGAAACCTCTCACGAACCTCCTGTAATAACTGCACAACCGAAATAATTCCCTCAAATCCATGATATTCTTGGGTGTCGGACAATCCAGAATGGCCCTGATATTTTCCTAATGTACCTGTACCCCCTGCTCGCTGATAATATGGCCTAGATACAACAACTTTCTCATTTTGAACCCACACTTGGTCTCTTTGGCATATAAGGACTGTGACTGCATAATGCTCAAAACCTCATCCAAGTGTTCCAGATTCTCTTACCAAGTCCTACTATATATAATTATGTCGTCGAAGAAAACCAAGAGATATTTCTGCAACTATCCTCTGAAAATGTGGTTCATGCAAGACTGAAAAGTCATTGGGGCATTGGTCAACCCAAAAGGCATAACCAAGAACTCAAAATGCCCAAAGTGACATCTGGAAGTTGTCTTCTCAATATCATGCTTCCTAATGTTGATCTGGTGGTAACCCGAGCAGAGGTCTATCTTGGTGAATAAAATTACCCCATGAAGCTCATCCATCAACTCATCTATACGCAGAATGTGGTACCTGTTTTTTATCGTCTTCTTGTTGAGTGCATGATCATCTTTGCACATCCTCAGTGTGCCATCCTTCTTCGGGACCAAAACTACCGATGAAGCAAATGGACTAGTGTTAGGCCTAATGTGCCCCATCTCAAGCAAGTCCTTAATTGCTTTCTCAATCTCACCCTTTAATCTCTTAGGATGTATGTAGGGTGCGGTTATCAGTGTGTCGCCCCTACCTATAACTCAATAGTGTGTTGAAATCCTCTGTCTGGTGGCTGCCCCAGTGGTATCAACCCAAATATTGGTTCATACTGACTCAAAAGTTCCCTGATCTCAGAATGATAATACTATCTGCCATCCAAATCCCTCTTGGTGGTGATCGAACACTCGACAACATATGCCACATCTCCATGCTTGAAATTCCTCTCCATCCTCTTTTTCAACATTGTATTGGGTGCTCCTATAGACATACCCCTCAACACAACCTTTGACCCCTTTATATCTTTGAAGCTCATTATTAGGCTCTGGTAATTGAAACCAACCTCGCCCAGTGAATACAACCACTGAACGCCCAATATTGCATCAATATCTGGAAATTCAACTACATAGAAAGTGTATGTCACGATGTAGTTGCATAGTTTAACCTCCAGATCCAGTATCCCATCTAAGCACGTCATGGTGTACCCATCTGCCACTGCTACAGTGAATCTCTCGAACTCTTCATTCTATAATCCCCTCCTGGCTACTAAAGATGCATCTACAAAGTTATGGGTTGCCCCACCATCCACCAATGTTGTAACCCATTGTCCTTGAAAGAGGCCCTTGATCCTAATGGTGTCATACTTCGAAACTCCTAAAAGGGTTGTTGTGGTTCCACCGTGTTGATATTATGGTAGCTGCAGAAGGTATTTACCTCCACGTGTAAACCTGACAAGGATAGAATACTCCAGGAAGCAAGAAGGAACCCTAATGAGTTGGCTAATAACCCTAGAAGACTTGTCGACTCAAGAAGATAATTTATATTAGGTTATTAGCCTCCAAGAGAAGAAGTCGGCCAGAAATAATATTTTATACTGAACAGACAGATACCCAGAATGAGAACTCGGCCCTGACAGTTAGCCAGAATTAGTATAAATACAGGAGCCCAGTTCTCATTCTAGCAGGCAGTCTCAGAATTGCAGTGCCCAGTCTTGTGCACACTGCAGTTGCCCAGTTTCTACGCAGGTTTGAAGGAGAGTTGTCGTTGCAGCTGCTACAGCTAGCAGTTACGCTTGGACTATCTCTTGGATAGGGTTTAGACTATCTGATCAACTCTTGGTGATGCGCTATCCTTGGGGAAAGGTGTGCTGCCCCTTTGTTTGGCTATCTAGCCTAGGGTTTGCTTCCGAAGTGATTCTCTGTCAAGGTTAAGGTGCTCGGAGGGTGGCTTCGGCCTATGGTTGGCTGACAAGGGTATTGTCAATGGTAAAACGAGCACACAACTTTCATATTCTAAAAGGTTATGGGCCCACACCTCCTTCATTCAGTCTAAACGCTGGAAAGAAACATAGTCGCTAAGATATTGAGCTCATTGAGGAATTGTCGCTAGGGTTACTAGCAGAAGCAGCTTCCAAGACACTCCCGCTAGGGTTACTAGCAGGAGTAGTTGCAGAAACCCTAATCCTCTTGTTGAGGCACCTTAAGTGAATGGATTGACCTAATCTCTGGACAGATCAGTGCACCCTAGCCTAGCGCATCTCCCAGTACTCTCAGCAAGCCAAGACGTCAAGTTTGAGTTTGTGGTCAAATCTAGGGTTTGACCAAGTAAAAGCAGCCATGACTTACTCTATGAAGTCAGAGAACAAGTTAGATGGAGCTTCTAACTTCGGAGCGTGGAAGACAATGAATGATCTCATCCTTGCCAAGAATAAAGTGTTGAATATCGTGAAAGGAAAGATCATGAAACCCGCGTTTGAAGAAGGGAAAGAGAAGGAACTGTAGAATGTTGCAGCTATGCAGAAGTTCAAAGATAGTGACATCAATGCCATGAGTATCATAGTGAATTCTATCAAAGACCACTTGATATCCTACATCTCCCATATTGACTCATCGAAGAAGATGTACGATGCCCTAACAAACCTCTTCTTAGTCAGAAACATTGGACAAATAATGAGTCTGAAGAATGAGCTCCGTGACATGAAGATGAATGATGATGACAACACAACATCATATTTTGTGAGAATCTCTCAGTTAAGAGATCAACTACAAGCTATTGAAGAGATCATCTCAGAGAAGGAATTGGTAAACATAGTACTCAATGGTCTTCCCAAGACGTGGGATGCATTTGTTGCAAGCATGAACACAA
>ML776919.1:497799-524952 GCA_009831015.1 Picea engelmannii | reverse complement strand
CATGAAGATTCCAAGAAAGAAAGAGAAACCAGAACAACCAGTCATTGTATCAAGAATCACAAGATTACCAACCTGATATGAACTCACTAAAAGCAATCAAGCAAAAGAACTGAAAGTCGTGATAAAGAACATTGTATGGAAGACTTGTGAATGAAAGCATTGCGAGATCTAGAACTAGAGGTTCTCCCAGATGGAGGGAGAAGACTATGATGATTACTTGTTCCAGTAAACCAGACTTATCTCTACATGAGTCATTATATCATCTGCAACATCCATGAGTTGGAGTTCTACATCAGATGAATGCAAAGAATGTTCTCCAAAGAAATTGAATAAAGAGTGTATGAAGAGCAACCTTAAGACTTTGAGGCATACCAGAAAGAGACCCTTGCATGCAGACAGAAGAAGACAACTTGATGGAGAACCTCCAGTGCACAGCAGAAGCGTGGTGAAGATTTTCTATAACAAAGATATTGTTTCAAGATGATTACTTAGTAGATCAGATCTCATGATGATAGAAGAAGTGCCACATGGATATGTTCTAGTTTTTCCAACAATGATATACTCTATTGATCAAAGCTACATGAAGCCTTCAGAGAAAACTAGTGTTCCAGACCAAAGTACATTTGAAATCAAGCATTACATTATCTGTGATGAAGTCCAGAAAGGAGAAAGTGGTTCTCCAATACATATCTCCACAGATGAGCAGATAAGTAGAAATTTTGGTTAAGCTTCTATCCATGATGAAAGAGTTTGTGTACTCAAGCTGGAGCTCGTGGAGACAACTTCCTTATTGAAAAAGGAAGAGATGACTCCCAGGTTGGGAGGGAGCACTGGAAATATTATTGAGGACATTCATTTTCAAGATTTAAAAATAGTCCATCTTGGACATATTCTTTCTTGTTCGGAAAGTGGATTGAGATTTCTAACGGACAACAATTTCCCATTGTGGTTAACATGGGAAATGGTCCAGATTGTTGATGTATCATAGACAACGACTGGCCTGACTCGCCAGACAACGATTTCTCATTGTGGTTAACATGAGGAATGGTCTGTTTTGGAGGTTGATACAGGACAGTCTTTTCCTCTTGTGGTTAACAGAGGAACTGGTTCGGACAGTGATTCCTTAACATTTATACATTCTCTCCAGGGTGCACTTTGATTAGTGTAGGAGGAATGGTCCAGGCTCAGCAATCAGGGAGATGCATTCCTTAGGGTTTATACATTCTCTCCAGGGTGCACTTTGATTAGTGTAGGAAGAATGGCCCAGGGTGGGGAATGGTCCAGGTTCAGAAGACAGGACAGTTATTCTTCCTTGCTTGAGAAAAATAGTCCAGATATCTCATTGTTCTACTCCGAGGGCATATATTCTTTCATATCTCACAAACGTGAGTGAAAGATTGGCCCAAATGATTAAGTTTATATCATAACATTGTTTTTGTGCAGGTTGATATCATATGATTGTTATGAAGAATGTATGATAGTAGATGTATACTATTGTGGTGGATGTGTTCCACTGTTCGTGACTATACGTTATTGATCAAGTACTTGTTTGCTACTTGGTGTGGTAGTGTACCACTGAATTGTAGTTATGTACTACTATGGATAGACACAGTTGTGTTCTATTTTTGTTCTGATTGCCTTGAAGACTATCAAGCAGTTTATTGGAAATAATTATCATCCAAATGAATGATGAACATAGATTTTCCAGACAGAAAATGGATCAGAACATTTACTCTTCTAGATTAGAAGAATGGCTCTTGTATCACTCTGTGGAGTGAGCATCATGTCTGATTACTCAGATAGAGTATGGTTTCGAGAGATGATGCAGCTGATGACACTGATGATGATGATGGTGCTCATGATCTAGTCTATATAACTATGTTGATGCTACCGGGTGAGTGGTATGTTTTGTGCTCAAAGACCATTTCCTGTAATACCTCCCTAGCTAGGAGGGAGTGTTGATATTATGGTAGTTGCGGGAGGTATTTACCTCCACGTGTAAACCTGACATGGATAGAATACTCTGGGAAGCAAGAAGAAACCTTAATGAGTTGGCTAATAACCCTAGAAGACTTGTCAGCTCAAGAAGATAATTTATATTAGGTTATTAGCCTCCAAGAGAAGAAGTCGGCCAGAAATAATATTATATACTAAACAAACAGATACCCAGAATGAGAAGTCGGCCCTGGCAGTTAGCCAGAATTAGTATAAATACGTGAGGCCAATTCTCATTCTGGCAGGCAGTCTCAGAATTGCAATGGCCAGTCTTGTGCGCACTGCAGTTGCCCAGTTTCTGCGCAGGTTTGGAGGAGAAATGTCGTTGCAGCTGCTGCAGCTAGCAGTTACGCTTGGACTATCTCTTGGCTAGGGTTTGGACTATCTGATCAGCTCTTTATGATGCGCTATCCTTGGGGAAAGGTGCGCTACCCCTTTGTGTGGCTATCTAGCCTAGGGTTTGCTTCCGGAGTGATTCTCTTTCAAGGTTAAGGTGCTTGGAGGGTGGCTTCGGCCTATGGTTGGGTGACAAGGGTATTGTCAATGGTAAAACGAGCACACAAATTTCATATTCTAACACACCCTTCACTGGTACTTGTGGTTTTTTCGTCCCACTTGACTACGATTATGTCTGCAGCTAAGGTTTCTTTAGAGGTTTCCCCTCCTCATGTACATGCTCCTCCTCTGAGCCACTATCTGTTGTGGAGTTGATCTCCTCCTCCTGACTGGCTGATGCCATCTCAATGTAGTGTATATATCCTTTTCCCAAGCATTTGTGTCTTGGGACCCACATATCCCTGCATTTGAGGAACAACTTCTTCCTCGTGATCTCCCGCCTAGTCTCATCATCCCGTTTGGATTTGCCTTTCCACTCCCTTGGAGTATTTCTCTGATCGTTGTCTTTCTGTGGAACAAAGGGTCTGGTGAAAGTCTTTATTTTTTACATTAAGTCTCCCATATCCCTCATGTGAAATATGGCATCTTGTAGGGTGCAAGGCTTGAAGGCCTTTACCCAACCTCTCAATGGATCTGCCAGTGCCTCAGTAAAAATTCACCAACCTGTGCTCAGATATGTCAGGCACCACTACTACTTTCCTTTGAAACTCTGTAATGAAGACCTCAACCGATCCAGTCTGCCATAGCTGTGTCAGGTCTCTAAAATGGAGTTATGGATCCCTCTGATCAAACCTCTCCATCAAATGTTCTGTGAACTCCAAGTAGGATTTGATATGACCGTGACCCAAGGTCACCAGTCCATGGTACTACCACTCGTGTGCTTCCCCCTCCAAGTGCAAGGTAGCGAAGATTATAGCTTCTGACTTTGTCAACTGGTTAAGCTTGAAATAAGTATCAAGATTTTGGACCCATGCATGAGCTGAACACTTGGACAAACCATCGAAAGAAGGGATGGTCAATTTCCCAACCTTCTTGATAAAGTCCATTTTATGGGGTTGCATGTTACCCCTCTGCACCTCTCTAGGCCTCTTTTGATACATGATCGAACAATAGTCCATCAAGCTCATGTCAACATGGAACTCTGGCCCTAGTTCCAAGTAGTCTCGCCTCTACTCTACAAACAGATATCTCAGGCATGTCTGCCCCTATCTGGCTTGTCCCATCTGTTGCCCCTGTTCTGGATGTCCAATCTGTTTTCACCCCTGGAACTACAAAAAGAGGGGACTAGGAATCTTTCCCATTGAGACATAGGTGTGAGTAGGTGTCTGGTGTCCACTTGACCCTGTTGGGTTCCCACTGTATCCATTGGATCCACCTCCATGGTGTCCCATGGAACCACTCACTCCACCTACTATATTTGCACCCATCGTGCCCATACTGTTCTGGATCAACCGAGTACTGATTGTCGTTTGTGTTATAGCATTCATCATATCCCGTTGCCATTTGGTGAGATCATTCAACATAGCATGTGTACTGTTGTAAGGGGTATCTAGGCCTTTCCCCTTTCCCTCTAGAATATCATCTCTGTCACCCATATTACCTTTTATTTCGACCTCTGCTTCTGAACTGATATGATCTCTGTCTCTGTCCTCTATCTCTGGCTTTGTATCTAAATGGATATGGAAGGGAATGTAATCTCTCATGTTTCTGTCCCTTTTGTCTTTATTATGACCCCTACAGTACTAAATGTACTCGTCCCCGATGTGACCTCTTCCCTCTGGGTATTCTTCACGTGTTCTCGGAATCATGGGGTCATAGTTAAGAGTTTCTTCACAGGTTGACAAGAAGAAGGCTCTAATACCACTGAAATATCCCAAATCCATAGGATCTGGATATTTACGATCAACACTGGAGATCAAGCTACATATCTGATGAGTTGGGGTTTCTGGCTGTGTTTCAAGGTTTTTGGATGCATTTTTGTTGTGCTTATTGGTTTCATACAATGCATGCACTGGATTTGGAACAATGATCGACTCCCATGTATTTTATTAAGTAGATGTCAGACAATACAAGCAATATGCGGTAAATCAATCAAATCTCCTTAGTTAGACCTTATTATGAATAGATCTAAATTTGAATACAAAACATAAATCTAGGAAAAAACTAGTAATGAAGACAAAATGATGGATCTAATATGTGGGATGTAGATCCAATGCATGCACAAGAAAATGTGTTGCATGCAAATGGGAATGCGTTGCAACTACTGTCGAAAACTCCATACTTCGCCTTGATGGCTATACTCATCAGATCTGGATGATATCAGTCTCAAATGTGTCACCCTGCTCCTGGTCACACTTCTCCTACTTTAGATCTGGAACTCTAGCTCACTGCAATACTGTCAAACCTCTGAATAGATCTCGGAACCCCTGTGCACTGCCCAAGGATATACTGATTCAATCATGGGGCATTACCCGTCAAAATCCGATGAAAATTGTCTTTGATGGTGTGCCCTAACCCCTCCTCAAATGGGTTGGAAGGAATTCATACTTTCCTAAATGGTTGGGCCAAGTGACCCTGTTTTGCTGCTAATCTCTCCTCAAAATCACACACTGCAATTGGTAAACTATGCATTATATGGTGTGGAATCCCTCTGTTGTTGTAGCTCGACTCTGTAGCTCAATGAAGGACCTTTGTGATCCTCTTGAAAGTCTAGGGTGTATCTCTCAACACCCAACCTTGTCAATAATTCTGGTTTCGTCTAGAACTGCACAAAACAAGAAGAAGGTCGCATGACTCCTCTATGGGTTCTAATTTCCAATTCATAATTTGCATAATGAGCGAACAAGTCGACTTTTATCCCTTTATATCCTCCCTCTTCTAATTCTTCCTTGACATTATTCATTTAAGTGACTTTTCTCCTAAGTTCTAATTCAATATTCACTTAAGTCACTTAAACACCCTTTTTACCCCTTTTAATTATTTAATGTCATTTTCAACTTAGGCTTTTTCCTGTAATTGATTTTAAATAATTCCTTTGTCCCCTTTTCCTTCGACTATAGCCTACGAGAACCAATATAGGATACTTAGTCACTCCTCATGTAGTCATCATTGGGAATGAGACATTACATTGCACTCCTTTGTCAGGTTTAGACCGATTAAAGGTTGCATGTTCCATGATTTGTGGCTCCAAACTTGTTAGCTCTGGGATTTCCAAAGGCATACTCACCAATGGTGCATATATAGTAGATCTTGTGGGTGCTTCACATACTTTAATACTAGCATGAACTACACTTTCACCTATAGAAGGTTCCAATACCCTTTTTCCCCCAACTGTAGCCTAAGGAGTGGGAGTCCCATCAACCTCCTTAGGGTTTGTCTCACTAACCAAATTTGTTGTCCCCACCAAACTAATGGGATCTTAAATATCCTTACCAACCTTTAGAACCCCACCTCTCTCTAATTTCCTATGCCATTTGTGTTTGTGAAATTTCAATAGAGACTTAATAGCCAGATACCCATAAGAGTTGCATCTTGAACACTTGAAAGGTAGCCCAACATAATCCAAATTATGAAGACAATAGTGGCTACTCATCTCAATCGCTAGAGCCTTTATGAGATCTTCATGTAGGTCAATCTTAACCAAAATGGAAGCCATCACATGAGAGGTATCCACCTTCAAATGTTCATCAGCCTCTGAAAATGCACCTAGCCTATTGTGAATCACTAAAACAACTTCCATTGGCCAGAGTGTTAGAGATAGCCCTGGTAATTTAACCTAAATTGAGAGCGGGGGTTATTTCTCAACCCTAGGGTCAAAGTTATGCATCCATACTGTTGGAACACATATAAATTTTTGAACTTTAGTCTTTAAACAAATTATGTTTCCATTTAAAATAAAATAACGCGCGCTTGATTCTCACTGTTGATGAAATATTTCATCAAATCAAACGATCCTAATCTCTTAGAAGTTATGGAACCACCTACTCGTTAAAGAGTCAAATCTCTATAGAATACTTCGGAATTTCGGGTTTCAGAGTTTCGTAGTTCAGACGTTTCAACATGCCTCACTTCCAAAGTCTCGATACAGGAAAAACGTTCAAAAGATCCAAGTCACCACACACGTATACCCCTCAATTTCTGACGTATCTTTCCGGAAATAACCTGTTGGATTTTTAAATGAAGTTAATTGACCAAATGAATGAAGTAATGAATACTTGAAAAAGAAACTAAAATCCAATTAGAAAATCGAATAATAGTTTCACGATTTCAGAAATCAGGTCTTCATCATCTATCGTATCAGTAATATCTCGAAGCCCGAACTCCCGAAATGTCTTAAGCTTTAAGCCGGGTTAATTAAGGATTAATAACGATTAACGATTAATTAATTACATCGTCATTTCGTGTTTCGGGGATCTTGCCTGGAGCGACTATCAATACCCCGAGATTCGAAACCCCAAAATTTTTGAGGTTAATCATGATTATTTAAAAGGGTTAAACATGATTAGAATTAATTAATCACATCGCGATTTCGCGTTTCAGAAGTCGTATCATGAACTTTTATAGGATATCCCGAGATCCGAAATTCTGAAATTTACTTAACGATAAGTGCGATTAACTGATGCATTAATGATGATTATCTAGTGATTAATCTTTCGCTAAATCATAACGTGGATAATTTCAAATTTCATCTATGCTTTTCCGATCATGAACCACTAGACGTTAATGGAATTGATAATCGATCTACGACAATCATTTCGAATAAGATCTCAGAACACCGCATAAATCTTTTCCATTAAGGAAAGTAAATACATTGTCAGTGAAGGTATGCGTAAATTGATACTCTTAAGGTGAAAAATATATTGAACTTTGAACTCTATTTGCGTTTTCATAGAACAACAAGCTTAACGAGATAATAAGTTTGTGCATTTTCTGTGACAAGTAACATGGTACTGGGTTTACTACTATCATGGCTCCATGAAAAATGGTTAAAGGGACTGGTGAAAGTTCGAGCCAGAAAACAAATGTCTTTTCCGACACTTTGCCCAGAAGCATAGACACCAGTAAATCCTGGACGCAGGTATTCAATATTCTACAGCATGAATTGGTCAACTCCCCAAACAATTCAGGTGACGAGGAGACGAAGACCCTAGATGCCAAATACAAAACTATTGCCCAATCAGAGCTACATAAAATAGCAACGAGGCCTAGTCCCCTGCCTTACAATGATATGATTGGTTGGGCGCTGGAAAACGTTGATATCCCGACCAAGACCATATTCAATTCACAAAAGGCCGCAGTTGGGTCTTTTCGGTCAGAACATTTACAGGTAATGTACAAATTGTCTCCAGCACTGAATTTCAATTACAACGCCAACTTCCTAATGGACTTTGACAAGAAGGAATGTGCCCAATATGGAAGAAACCTGCCCGACTTAATTAAGGATTGGTGCTCTCGCCCTAAGAAGTTCAGAGCCGACTCCCATGGTGTATACGCAGTTTCCACACTAGAGATTCACATGATGTATGTAGCAATGATGATGTGTAGACTCTACGGGAGGGAAAACACAACCCATTTCTCGTTACCATGGGTGCCTATTATGAAGACAGTAGCAGACAGGTATTCTTTTGATTGGGCCAAGATGTTGTTAGACAATTTGGTTAGGGAGATTACAGAATATCAATCACTGAAAGCCAAGGGGAAACCTACCCCATTTTTCATGTCGGCTTACATCATGGACACCGTCTATTTTATGACACCTTTTCCTCTGATGGGTTGGAACTGGACTCCAGCTAGTGTCGAGCCCATACATGTTTATCATTCAAAAATTTGGGAAGATAAAGCCAAATATTTCTTCTACGAAATCTGCAACTGGGTGGTGGTGTCGATGCATACCGTTATATATGGTTTCCCACCTCCTAGGATTTCTGACAAAATAGTGGCTAATCTGGGCAAGATAGCTGACTAGTACATTGAAGAGCATTTCTCCTATATTAGGATTTTCGGTTGTTCAGTTCCTCCACATGCTCTGCCTGAATTTTTACCAGATCGATTGGTGTGCCGTGAAGTAGCACATCAAATTGTGCATGGGGGAATTAGTAAGGTGCTGAAAGAAGTACAAAAAAGGGTATGGCATGCCTTTCCCGTGCAGATTGGTATGTTTTCTCTACTGGATTTCGGCCACTTGAAAGTGGAAGCCGCAGCCCTGGAAGAAATCAAGCTGGTCAATATCAAATTCAAGAAGCACGATCCGTGGAAGGTTGTAGGTAATCACATGGCCCTCTACAATTTGAAAAGATACGAACATGAAGATTCTCCCCAGGACAAAATATTTCGAGGAGCAAGGTCCTATCAGGAGGTCTTGAGTCGAGTTCAAGCTTTGGATCCAGATAAATTCGTCGAGTTTTATAACTTCCAAAAGCATCGAAGAAATGGCCTTCCCAAAGCATTGTAGGGAGAAACCCCGACACCTTCGGCTGCACAGAGAATTGAGACCCCTAGCGCCAAAATAGGGAGCCCTAGTGGACAGGATGTTCAAGAACATCTAGAGAAAACCAAGGCTTTGATTCACGTGGAGGACATCGCGTTGACAAACCTAGGAGGTGATCAAGCTAAAGCTCAGGCTATAGCCTCACTAAAAAAAGGAGAAGAACAAACACCATTCACACCAGGCAAGTCAGCTATTGACACAACCGGGAAATAGCCGTCCACCGAGATCGACAACCCCATTCAATCTATTAGGCTGATACCATCCAGTAGAGGGAACCCTAGCGTCGAAGTGGTATTCATAGAGGATCTCACGCTTATTTCGGTAGAAGAGATGCCCCCTTCCAACATATTCTTTAGCAAGAAGAGAAAGGTTGTAGTAAAAAGAGAGATACATCAGAGGGAGGGTGTGCCTATCAAGAGGCATAGAGTATTGTATGATGGACAGGCCCAAGAAGAAACATATTTCATTATGGACGTGGCAGATTCATTAGGAGCCTTTGCCACTGCAAACCAGTTTTCGGTGGGCAACCTGAAGGAAAAGTTGAACCAAAAGGATCTGCTGGTGAGCCAGTTGTAGGACAAAATAAAAATTGTAGAGAAGGGAGTCAGGAGCGAGATGACTAAAGGCTTTGAGTAGATTAGAACCCACAATAGGCAGGAAATTCAACAGCTCAAGATCAAACTTGATGAGATGCAGAGAAATTCACAGGCAAGCAAGGAATTGGTAAAACAGTTGCAGGTGAAAATAAGCTTGACCGAAAAAGCAGCAATGGATATATCATCTTTCCAGGTCCAAGCTTTGGAGGTACATGAAAAGCTGGGTTCAGCCGAGCGAATCCTTTTGACTAAAATAGAAGGCATTCAAGACTATTATAGATTGGCAGAACGCTCTTTAGATAATATTTGCATAAAAGAGAAGGAGGCCACTGCAACTAGAGTTACATTCCAGGAGGCTTTCTTGTTAGCAACAAAGGAGGAAGTTGCCAGGGCCACCAGATTGTCTCTCTCAGAACAAACCCGAGGAGATATAATACTTAAGAACTGGGAGGCTAATATAGTTGAAAGTAAAAGATTGGCCAGGGAGGTGAAAAGAGCTTGTGAAGAAGTATTCTATGCTCTTCACAAAGAGTCACTATACGCGGGAAGAGACAATATCTTCGAGGCCCTGTGACAAATTGATATGGCAAAAAATCAATCTGATTTCAAAGCAAGTATGGAAGAAGCCTGGGCCAAAATTTTACAATTGAAGCAGGTTGACCTTACTCTAATGAATAAATGGATAGTCAACCCTAGCTTATGCCTACAATCTCTATCTCTAGAAGCTAGGAGGGTGGAAGATAAGCTGCCTCATATAGAAAGGAAGTTTTATACCTTTGAGACAAATGATACCACAGAGCCCTCCAGGTTAGTGGTGCAATTTGTGGGCAGATGCGTTCAGTGCGTCGAGCAAGGGAAAGCCAGCATGTCTGGGAACAAATGATGCACAGGGCATGACTAGAGACCAATTGTTTTCTGAGCTGGAGTACGCGAAGAAAAAACGTCTCTGCCAGTATGATGAATAGACAAGGGAGATGCAAGTGAAGCGTTTCAAATTTCACATTTGTAACTTTTACTATTCTAGAAATAAGGAGAATTCCAACCGCTTAGGGTTGAGAACCTTTTGTATAAATACATATTTCGAAGATTAAACAAGGGTTGCTTCTTGTCGTATTGTAACTAAGAAAACTCATCCTTTGTTAGTATTAATACAAGTGTAGACAGGGATTCCAAATTTTGTGCAGTTTGAGTTATGTGCTCCCTTTGTATTCCATACTTCTAGTTTTCTTTATGTTAATCCTTGATAAGTGAGTGGTTGCAACTTAGTACAACATCTAATGTAATCACATTTTATCGGTTATTTGATAAGCAAGTAGTTTTTCCTCTGTATTTTCTATTAGTAAATACAAGACCTGCAAGCTACTTGGATCACTGTATCTTGTGTCCTTTCAAGGATGCATTTTACATTTTCTTTACTGTGAGCAAGGTAAGATTTATCTGTCATTGATACCTCATTTTGTTTAACATTTTTGTAAGTTTTCCCCCATACCTCTTGATTTTATTAATCTAATCAGACGATGAAACACGGCCTTTGTCCTGTTCTGTTATTAATTTCATTTGAGGATTTACTCTTATATAATCAATGGAAGAAAAAGCACCTTCTAAAACATTCATTAAATTCTTGATGCCTGACATTATTCTTTGAGCGTTAAGTTTAATCTTAGGAACAACACATATATTCAAGGACAGAGTTGTTGAACCCCCAAATCATCTCATCCCAATAGTTTTCCTTTCATCTTCTTCAGATTGAAAGTGAAATGCCTACCAGCCTTTCACCATCCTGTGGTGCTTTGACTTATACCCTAATGTTGGCATCCATACTTAATCAACCCACTGAAAGAGGTTTTCTTATAAATAGGTCTTCCACATAACTTTGTTGTCAGTGATTTCATTGTCATCTTGACCACCTAACTCATAGTCACATTGACCCCAACATCAGCTTGTGTTTCTCCTTTGCAAGCTTAATGCAATTCTTCTCTTGCACCCCTTCTATAACCATATTATTACAAACCTTCCTTGCACATGTCAAAATCTTAGCTCCAACCATAATACCCACTTCTCCTTCAATTCCTACCTTGGCTACTCTCCTTCCTTTTCTACACATAGACCAAGTCTGAAGGTGTATTTCTCACTAGCTCCTATTGGAGAATTCTCACCTGAAGAGACTCGAGGAACCAATTTATCCCTTTACTTAGTGTTCGATATTTGATTAGATGAAGGCACGGTCTTAGAAATTATTACAACCTTGGACAATGAATTCATATAAGCTAACCCTTCCATCACTAGGGAGCCTAGAGGCCTTCTAGCATTTCCGTTGAACCCATCCAATACTAACTTGTGCTAGAATGACATTTGTTCGAAGCTTCATGTAATCTCTAACCTAACTATTTATCCTTTTGAGGGAAGGATAGACTGCAATATTAAAGTTGGGAAGGAAAATTATGAGAGGCCATGAAGAGTGACCTTTATTTTTGCCTCCGCAAAATTTAAATATGGATGTTTGCAATTGTATTTTGTGAAATAAATTGTTTGTAGGTGCGTTTTTATGTAAAAGCGCACCAGTGCTCTATAAATTGTATAGCGCACCAAAAAATAAATTGCAAAAAAAAACTGTGCACACATCTATCATTAGTGCGTTGAAATATACAACGAAAAAATGAGCGACAATTTCATCCTTTTTAAATGTATGTGCTTATAAATGAAAACCCTATTCATTATCGCCCTGATGCACAATATTATGAGATGCACCGAAGAGTGAATTGCGTTTTCGCCTCTGCAAAATTTAAATATGGATGTTTGCATTTGTATTTTGTGAATTAAATTGTTTGTTGGTGTGTTTTTACATAAAAATTGCATCGGTGCGCTATAAATTGTATAGTGCACCGAAAAAGTAAGTAACAAAAAAAACAGCATGCACGTCCATCATCAATGTGTTGAAATATACAATGAAAAAATTAGCAGAAATTTTGGTTCTTTTAAATGTATGTGTTTATAAATGAAAACTATGTTCATTATTTCATTCTTTTGCCAAATTTTAGAGAGGAGATTTGTGCAAGAGAGATTTACTAGTAAAGTCTTTGGAGTGCGTAGATTTCTTTGAAGAGCCAAATTTTAAAGGGATCACCGTAGGTCACACACAAATCTCCAGAGGAGAAATTTTGGGTATGTGACTTCATTCTATTGATCCTCTCAATCTTTTCCCTATTTGATCCAAACAATTTTCAGTGCATTCTAAAAAAATAAAAAGTTTCATTCTTACCTTTGGTATTGGAAGCACTAACTTCCTTGTTGTTTCTCTTGCTTTCCCTCTCTATGTTTCACAATGATAAATTTTTTTAAGCAATAGATTTTTATAGGGTTTTTTACTTATATATGGGGTGTTTGGTATTCGTTGCAAATGGACCACTCATTGCATTGGATCCCAAACCCGATCATTGTCAATTTTCCTTTAAAACAATGCTTATGTAGTTCGCAGTGCGTGTTGTACAAGAATATCACACCGATGTGCATGTTCCTATCAACAACACCACCGAGTTTAAAATAAAAATAACATTATTTTTAATATCGAAAGCATCATGTTTTAAATTTGTTCATGGGTTCGACGGTTCATAATAAACATGAATTAGGCACCGATGCTTTTATTAATTTATAGAGCACGACGTGAATATAACAATTTGTTAACACAATGTTTTCGATTTCGTAAGAACACAATTATCATCTACCGGTGCGTATACATATTATTATCGCACCGGTGCGTACTATTTTATTATATGCACCAAAATCTTATTTTGTTAAACAATTTCGTAATTTTTATATCTAATGATTCTTGGAATTTTTTTTAATAGAAATGACCGATATAAGTTCAAGGAAAACAACTTATTGCAGCGAGCGCGATGGTAGCTCATCCCAACAAGAGACCAAGGAAAGTTCTTTAAGTTTTATTAAAAAATTAAGATATTTGAATTGTCTGTAGGTTTAAATTAATGATGTGTTTTGGTTAAGACGTATCATGTAGAGCCAAAACTTGAAGAAACTTAATAAGAATGTTCACAATCTGAGTGCAAAAAAGCGTAAAAGCTTTATGGAAATGTTGGAAAGAGAGGAATTAGGTGGATCAAAAGGTAATCAACATGAAGTTTTTCTTTGAATTTTTATTAAAAATGAATTTCTTAACTTTAATCTGTAACATGTTTTAAACACTTGATTTCACATTTTTTTAATGTTGTGTAGGGACCGATAGCGAGAGAACGAAATGTTGTCCTAAGAAGATAAAAATTATGATGGGTTGTAAATGATGATGTCTTGGTCCTCAATTCATCTGGAGTGGTGCTAGAAGTCAATGAGAGGGGAAAATTGTTTTACACAGCCTTGAGGGATTTAGTGGAAAGAACGTATACACACACTTTCCACTTAAAATAAAAAATCAATCCAATGACTCTAAGAATTATGTTATACATAAACTACATGAAGCGTTTCCATAGCAATGGTCAATGAGACCCGTGAGACTTGCAATAACAAAAACTTATAATAACAAAAAATAATCACTTAAAAAGTATTATTGCTAAACATGTTTTTCTATAATATGCTCCAAAAATTACCAAATTGTTTTTTTTTGCTATATTTACTTCATGTCGATTTAGAAAGAAAAATGTTGTGATTTTTCATTTTTTAGGAAGATTATGAAAATTCCAAAGGACAAATGAAGGGAAATCCAGTACATGTCGGTAGAGATGTCCAAAAAGTGTACAAGGAGATGGTAAAAGAAATGAACATACTTACATCACAGGAGGAGTCATCCCAACAACAACGTGCATAAGAGGTATGTAATCATTCATTTATACTTTTATGTTCATCATATATAATTATCGCATGAAATACTAATATTCATTTGTTTTGTTGAGAAAAGAAAACAAAATGGAACCCATTCAACACATAAGACATGACAATGAGGAATAAAATGGGTTGATCGCAAAGTTTGTGAGTACTTACGTTTTTGACCTTACTTAATATTTCATGTTTTTTGTGATCTTTATATTTAAATAATTATTTTACACTTGTCCATGGATGTCTTCTAATAGGTGCTAACATACAAAGAAGAGCCAATTGAAGAATTGATAGATATTGGGTTAAGCATGGATCATGAGTATATGTTGAAATATGAATGTTTAATTTTAAAAATAGCGGAGGTTGTAGCATAGTTTTTTTTTTTTTTTTAAATAATTTTGCCAAATCTTGTAACACTAAAAGCCTCCGGAAAACCCTCAACTACAAGGTGTTTTCTTTTTAGTGAGGTCTACCAAAAGGGGAACTAAAACAATATAAAAACAATGTCAAATACATTCATCAACTCTACAAATGCACAAACCTTCCTTGGTATTCAATATTCAAAAATAACTTTTCTTTGAAAAAAACATCATGAACAAAAAAATCAACCCGCAAGAGCTTATTTTCCTCAATATCACAAAATTGTATCTCAGGTATGAGATATCATAGCATCTCAAGCAATAATATTCTCATTGAATAAAAACATCATGAATAGTTTTAAAAGTCAACCCATTAATAACTTTTTTTCCTCACCTTATCACAACACTATATCTCAAACAAGAGTTGTCACAACATTCAACAAAATCTAAAAGTCCAAACCCCTTATAATGAGTCAAGTTAGTACTCCTAGCAATATATAGATTTGCTTGGAATAAGGTTTGGTAAAGCATTGCCAAAAATGAACTTTTTTGTAGAGGCATATAGGTCCTTAGACCTCCCCAATTGTGTGACAATCCATATTATCACTAGATCTTCCTATAGCTCTCTAAAAAGAGGACTAAACCATTTACAAAGAAGCTAGAAATATACATGTCATAATAAAAAAGGTCATTGGGTCCACAAAACTCCCATGGTATTCAACATTTAGGAAAAGCTACAAGCTTTTCTTTGGAAGAAAACATCATGAACAAAAATTATGATTGTTGCACTGTAAGAGCTTATTTTGCTCAACATATCACATCATTGTGACTCGAGAAAGATATATCACATGAGTTTCACTAGTTTGGACACCATAATGCGTTACATATTGCAAACTTGCTTTTGATAAAGCATCAATGCTTGCATTCAAATCCTTATAGACACAGTGATAGGAAACATTGTGAAAAATAGTCTCCATCAATTGAACCTAATCATAAATAGCTTGTAATGTCAAGTTGTTCAACTTATACCTATCACTCATCCAACCAACAATAGTTGACGAGTCACCAAATACTTCCAAGGATTGTGCTCTTTTGTTAGGTTGAATAGATCGATGAAAGGTTGCATGTTCCATGATTTGTGGCTCCAAACTTGTCAGCTCTGGGATTTCCAAAGGCATACCCACCAATGGTGCACATATAGTAGATATTGTGGGCACTTCACATATTGTAATACCAGCAGGAACTACACTTTCACCTATAGAAGGTTCCGATACCTTTTTTCCCCAACTGTAGGCTGAGGAGCGGGAGTCCCATCAACCTCCTTAGGGCTTGTCTCACTAACCAGATCTGTCATCCCCACCAGACTAATGGGATCTTAAAGCTCCTTCCCAACCTTTGAAACCCCACCTCTCTTTAATTTCCTATGCCATTTGTGTTTGTGAAATTTCAATAGAGACTTAATAGCCAAATACCCATAAGAGTGGCATCTTGAACACTTGAAAGGTACCCCAACATAATCTAAATTATGACGATAATAGTGCCTACTTATCTCAATCACTTGAGCCTTTCCCAGATCTTCATGTAGGTCAATCTTAACCAAAATGCAAGCCATCACATGAGAGGTATCCACCTTCAAATGTTCATCAACCTCTAAAAATGCACCTAGCCTATTGTGAATCGCTAAAACAACTTCCACTGGCCAGAGTGCTAGAGTTAGCCCTGGTAATTTAACCTAAACCAAGAGCGAGGGTTACCTTTCAACCATAGGGTCAAAGTTACACATCCATCTTTCAAGGATAGAGTTGTTGAACCCCCAAATAATCTCATCCCCATAGTTTTCTTTTCATCTTCTTGAGATTGAAAGTGAAATGCCTACTAGCCTTTCACCAACCTGTGGTGCTCCAACTTATACCCTAATGTTGGCATCCATACTTAATCAACCCACTCAAAGAGGTTTTTCTTATAGATAGGTCTTCCACATAACTTCCATGTCAATGATTTCATTGTCATCTTGACCACCAAACTCATAGTCACATTGACCCCCAACATCAACTTGCATTTCTCCTTTGCAAGCTTAATGCACTTCTTCTCTTGCACCCCTTTTATAACCCCTATATTATTACAGACCTTCCTTGCACATGTCCAAACCTTAGGTCCAACCATAATACCCACTTCTCCTTCAATTCCTACCTTG
Organism: Picea engelmannii; assembly: GCA_009831015.1. Lineage (NCBI taxonomy): Eukaryota > Viridiplantae > Streptophyta > Pinopsida > Pinales > Pinaceae > Picea > Picea engelmannii. The sequence continues at coordinate 508,101 of ML776919.1, read as the reverse complement.
GCTACTCACCTTCCTTTTCTACACATAGACCAAGTCTAAACGTGGATTTCTCAATAGCTCCTATTGGAGAATTCTCACTTGAAGAGACTCGAGGAACTAATTTTTCCTTTTGCTTAGTGTTTGATATTTGATTAGATGAAGGCACAATCTTAGAAATGGTCATAGCCTTGGACAAGGAATTCGTATAAGCTAACTCTTCCATCACTAGGGAGCCTAGAGGCCTTCTAGCATTTCCGTTGAACCCATCCAATACTAACTTGTGCTAGAATGACATTTGTTCGAAGCTTCATGTAATCTCTAGCCTAACTATTTATCCTTTTGAGGGAAGGATAGACTGCAATATTAAATTTGGCCCTGTCCCACCAACAATACCCTTTCGCCACCTAGAAACCTCTGCAAACCCATTGTTATCTAAGTTTTTTGGACCTAGAACATAACCCTTGAACCGAATGCCTTGACAAATTTCATGAGTTTTTTGAACCTAGAACATAACCCTAGGACCAAATGCCTTGACAAATTTCATGAACTCCTCAATTAGAGAAGATTTGATGACCTTCATTGGGATCTCCATCCTCCCAAACACGACTAACTCCTTTCGCTTCCCTAGGAAGAAATAAACCTCCCCTTATATATCTAAAACAAATCTCTCAATATGTTGTTACTTTGGATTGGTTAGTTTTTGGGGTTAATGAGTTGATGGTATTTTAAGATTGAATGAGGTCAACTCCATATGTGTTCAGCTTCGGCACACAAGAGAAACCAACTTTCCTTAACTATTATGCCGACACCAGCACAACCACTAAGACCATTCTTATGGTCTTCCATTGTGACTTAATTAGAATTTTCATTCACTATTGCAACCGAAGGTAAAAGCTCAAAACGAAAGAAAGAGATCTGTAACAAATGTGCTTATCGGGAGAGTTCAAGGCCCTACCTGTTCCCTTTCCCGTGATCTGATATCGGGTCGATCGGGAGTAGCAATGGCGGGATGGATGTCGATCGCAGCATTCGTAATCGCATTGTCATTGACGGTGTCTTCGACTTCAGCAATTTACTGCGAGGAAGACGATTGCTATGATCTTCTTGGGTATTATATCACTTCCTGGCCGATTGCTTGTTTTTTTGTTGTTTCAATTTACCCTTTGTGTTTGGGCGGCTGGTATTTATTTCATAAGTATTTTCGTTTGTTTGCCAGTGTGACCCAGTCTGCCACCTCTGCAGAAATCAAGAAGGCCTACTACAAGCTATCGTTGAAATAGTAGGAATGCTGCCGCTGCTCCTAATTACTGTTATTCTTCTCATTATATACATCATATTCTTATTGTAGGCATTTGCTTGATCGATGCTTTAATCTCATGTGGTCGATTGTGGATTGATTAATTTGCAGCCATCCCGACAAGAATCCTGATCCCGAAGCGAGGCCGCTTTTTGTGAAAATAGCAAATGCTTATGAGGTTAGTACAGATACTGCTAACCTCACCTCCCACCCATCAACTAGAAGAGGGTTTACCTTAAACTAAATTCTAAATTCTCGTAATGTTTTCCATGATAACATAAGATGCCCCCCTCGGACTCAAAATTCTCTACAATGTAAAAATATGGGCACGCAATTTGTCCTTCTTTCCTGGTTCAGAACACCAATAAGTTGTCCAAAATTCAAAACCAGTTATTTATTTCTATGCTCTGTTGCATTGCATTTAAGGCACAACCAACATTACAAAATATAGTTTTTTCTTTGATCAAAATTCATAAGCAAAATTGTCTCAAGTGCTCATTGAGCTTAAAGGAGAAGGAGAAGAATCTAAGTGTTTAGAATGATGCAGTCTTCGCGTTTGCTGAAACTGGAAGGCGTGAATATTCTGACTGTTAGCAAGAGTGCAGCCATTCTGTAACTGTTCTAACTGATTATTGGAAGTGATAGAACAACTGCCTATAATTGGATCTCGTATGTAATTGATTCTCGAACTGACAGAACAGCTGCCTGAAATTGGTATTTATTTGCAAAAAGGAAACTCTTAAGATGCTTCCTATTTACAAGTGCAGAACATCCATAACCTATCAAGAGGTGGGATGCCATGACAGCTTCCGTTAAACATGTCACTTATCGGAGGAAATTGAACCCTGGTGGGGGGATAATCCCCACCCTTGTTTGACCAGCCAGTCAAGGCCCCTGTAATGAACTTGGTATTTTTTAAAAGAAAAGAGCTTGTTTATTTATATAAGATTCTCTCAGAACAGAGATCCCACATTCAAAATGGCAGGATACGAGAACAGAGATCCCACATTCAAAATGGCAGGATACGTGCTACCATACGTAGGATAGTTCAATTTAACAGAAAGATGCAGAGACTTCAGATATATTTTGCCTATGCTATGCATCGAAGACAGACTGTTCAGACATTATAAAAACACTGACGGTTTTTTTTAGCGGTGCGTACTTTTCAAAACATAACGAAATACAAAAATGCTGAGTTATCAAATTGATGGATTAGCAGAGTATATCGCCTTGTTCTCTGAGAGCCACGAAGCTGTTACTTCCCAGTCACAGCTTTCACAGGCTGAGTTGGAGTTGGTTGCCCCTCAATTTACACAGGCGGCTGGTGGCTTAGTACATCTTCCACCAGGGTTTGTAAGCCATGAATGACCCATCTCTTGAACGATTCATCAACTTGCTAAGTGTAGTGTGCGTCCAAGCTTCTGATTGCATTGAGTAGATGGTCTAGGAAGCTGAACACCTTCTGCTTTAACCTTGTCTGTCGCTGGGCGAGCATCTCATCTCTTTCCCTCATGTAAATTTCAAAATGCCTCAAGTATTCCAGAGTTCTTTCATTTGATACCTGGCTTTGTGTCTGTTTTTCAAGGGTGCTGGTGCAAGTTTCATGGCCTTGCTGTTCCATTAGGATTCTGAACTAATCCCGAGTATTGAAAGGATTCATAGGTAGTCCTCTCACTGCAGAATGGGCAATTCTGCTTTTTGGGCCCTATTTCTGGAGCTTCCTTTCGCTCAATGGGTAAAATCATCTGCCATTACAAATTGCAGGAAGCAGACCAAGCCGATGATGTAATGTGAGAAAGAAGGGTGGCAAGCAATGCCAATTCCCATGGTTAATGTTAAGAAGTTACATTAAATTTGCCTGGGTGTTGTTGATAAATTCCAGCTTGATTGTACCCGTCGGCCTGTAAAGGGATGTTCCTCCAATTCCTGTAAGCACATGGGGGGAATAAATCGGGAGGAGGGCTGACTGTATGAGGGAATAGAGAGGGGTGGACACCCTTTAAGTCCCTCAAATTTCAATATGTTTTCACTCAGAAGGGAGGGTACCATGGTCCCTTGTGGCTAGGAGTTTGTCCAAAATGCCTTTCCAATCATTCTTTTCCACCAAGGTGGAAGTGTCAAGAAACATAATTGTCCTTTTTCTAGAATTAGCACTATTTGCTATAGCCAGTCTGCTAGCTGATTAGAGGCTCTTCTTGCATACTTACATTCATCACAGTTCTCTAAAGCAGACTTAATATACGTAATGTGGCTATTAAGGGGTTTCAAATTTTTCCATTAAGGTGGTCTATGATTAATTTGGAGTCGCCTTTGAAGATAACTCTTGAATCCTTGTTTCAGAGTTTCTTTGATACTGTAGGTTAAAGTTGCCAATTCTTCTTTGTTATTTGATGCATGACCCGGGAATTCATATGGTTGGTGTACATCAGGCATGCCGACCATACCTGTAGGTGCTACATATGCTTATATTCAGTGGACTCAGTCCTGTAATTTTCTAATAAACTCTTTCTGGGTGAGTTACTAAAACTGACTAATTTTTGCTTGGAAACACCTCAATAAACTGGATACCAATCCAGCTACAAAAACAAAGTTGCCAATCGCATTAGCTTCATCCTTTATCTTTGTTTGCTTGAGATTTTAGTTCTGCTTTTCAGGGCTGAGGAATTGTACAGGGATTCTTTCTCATAGGAGGTTCTTTTGCATCCTTCGCTGCATCAACGGATCTTCTTTTTCTAGATCTTCCTTTGCAATAGTCTTATTGTGGAGGATATTTCAGAGGGTTTTTCTTCGATGGGCTTGGTTCTTTGATAGCTGGATTCCTTTTCTTTAGATATTTTTCAATCTACCCTGTATTTCTTTTCCTTTTCCCTATGTTTGACACTGGTTTGGGGAAGACAAGAGGACATGTTTCGTGCACAACTGGAGATACCCCTCAAATATTGGGGGATAGCACAGGGGACAACACTGCCAAAAAAACAAAAGAATACAAATTTTAACATTTTATATGCAATATGAAACTTAAATAACTTACTAAGTCAACCTGCTCTTCTGTGCTAAAAAACACCTATTACTAGAAACACTACTCTTGGCCATTGTTACTCTGTTCCTTAGTTCAAAATGATGCAAAGTGATAGTGCTAGGGATTGAGAACCCCTTTTATGGTGTTCAGTTAGTGGTGAGACCTGCCAATAGGGAAAACATTAACAGTTTGCATAAATTGTTTTTATTATTAATTTCATTGGTCACTTTCTAGTGATCTATATCGAGGATGCCCCTTGTTTGTTGGGGACGTTCTGAGGACATGAAATCAATGTTCCTTGCATCCCATGTGTTACCACACAAATTAGCACCTTTAGACTAAAGTCCCAAAGATAGGGTACTGTTGATGTTTGTAGCATCGGAAAGATACTTCTACACAGGTCTAAGGGTCTAGAAGTGTGGAAGTCATCCAAAGTCTTCTACCTTAGTAATTTACTTTAATTAAATGAATTATTAAAGGAAAGTGCTTTTATTAATTAGTTGAGTTTAATTTAATGAAATGCTAAAGTTATTAGCATTAGTGAATTAAATCTTAGCCATTGATCTCAAGTGAGGTGAGATTTAATCTCAGACGTCAATCACTTTGGAGATTAGGGTTAGGTCATAACTCAATAGTATAAAAGCAAGGTTAGGGTAAAGGATGAGACACTTTTCATTATAGAAAGAGAACAAAGAAGGAATTTTGCTCAAGGAGATCTCAGATAGGTGGAGAAAGACTTTCATCTGGAGATCAATATAGGTCAGGCAAAAGAGAGAACAGGGGCAGTCGCGAGAAGATCCGGCAGATCAGAGCCACAACAATTGAGCGGAGCTATACGCACTTCACAGATCAGTCAAGGTGCGTATATATGCGGACTACAGTGCAGGAAAGCGCGTACATACGCGGGCTATAGTGAGGATAGGCGCATACAGATTTGGAAAATGAATGTACGAGATCGTACAACCAAAGAGTTGCTATGGTTTCCAAGCGCTGTCTATAGTTTTCTGTATTTCTCTGTGGGCTATTTTCTCGGTAAGGGAGCCCTTGTAAGCTTTGATATTATTCTAATGATAAGCTAATTTGAAGGGCAGAATATCTTTGAGCATTGTGTATGAGATTTGGTTTCCAGTATTGCTTTCGCTATTTATTTAAGTTGATTATTCCAGTCAATGTATTTTGTTTTATGAGTTGCTAATTTGATTTACAACAAGGAAATCACTAGTAGACAATTTACCTAAGTGCTGAGATTAGAAAATTAACATGGTATCGAAGCATTCACTCTAAGAGGGAGCCAAATTTAAGATCCACAACAGTTTGCATCATATCTGTCAAATCTGCAAGGAGATCTCTGCAGATCTATAAACCAACAGTCATAAATTGAAGGACAAATTTTAGGGAAACAACTGTACAATAGTATAACTTGTTTTTGCAGTGGCATAGAGCTGTATGCTTGTATTAGGTCAGTTAGGGTGCATGTGTACGTGGGTTACAGTGCAAGAAAGTGTGTACATACGCGGACTACAATGAGGAAAGGTGCATACAAGTCTGTACAGTGGTACATACGCGGACTATGGTGAGGAAAGGCACGTACAAGTCTGTACATGGGCAGTTTCAGCAGCAGGTTATTTCCACGACAAATTATCAGATCTAAGGGATGGCAACAACAAGTCTGAGAGTTGAAGACGGATTGGATGGAGCATCCAACTTCCTATCTTGGAAAGTAAGAGTTACTTTGCTTTTGAAGGAATATGATCTTTGGGAGATTGTTGACAAAGTAGTTCCCCCATTGACAGATCCGCAAGCTTTGGCAGCTCACCAGAAGAAAGAGATCAAAGCCCAGCGTGCTAGCTTTTTAGCTTGGGAGGTACTCCACATGTTTGTCTTGTATGCGGAAGTAACTTTATACCTACACTACTAGACACTTGACTTTGTAATGGGTTTTTATAAAGTTGTGATAAAGTGGTTCTTTTATGTAAGTGACTTTTTAAGAAAGTGTACTTTCTAATATTAAAGTGACTTTATCTCATAAAGTGCACTTATGTTATAAAGTGAAAATGTACTTTAATATTTTAAGTGATTTATTTTGGAGGGAATGAATCATGTCCCTTGATCTTGTAAAGGCAAGATTAGATCTTGGCCATTAGATCTAGGGTTGGAGAAGGTGAAGGGTCACTTTCAGATTATAAGAGAATACCCAGGGTAGTGTGCAAGACACATTGAGAAGGAGATTGAGAGATAATTTTCTGAGTAAGCTTGGAGAGGAGATTTAGGGCAACAGGTTGGGCGCTTTTCCCAAGAGAAAGTGGGTACAAATCCCAAGGATATTTGCAGTGAGGAAGTGCTGTAGCTTATGGTCCAAAACATTGAGTGTTAAGTGCAATGGAAAGTAAGGAGCACCACAATGCCACTTGAAGCTAAGAACACATTGAGTGTCATGTGCAAGGAAAGTAAAAGACACCGCAAATGCATTCCCTCAACAAGCGGGGCATTTATTTAATTATGTGTTTTCCTTTTTTATAGGTCCTTGAATTTTTGTGGAGAAGCATTTTATTGCTCTTAGGACCTCAGGGTGAACATCTAGAGGATAATCCATGGCTCTTATATTTTGCCAGCTACAACACCTCTAGGCCTTTAGCCTCTTCTTCCCATGAAATAAGGTACAAGCCCTTCTTGGGGTCAATAAGCCCAAAAACCCAAAAGATGAGGGAAGGAAAGGGAAGAAATGTGGAAAATGACAAGTATGTGTGGGAACGGTACAATGACCCTTCAAGGAGAACCCCCCCTAGTAGCAACCCTTTTCTCGAGGGTGACCCACTTACTAGGAAAACATGTCAACCACCAAGGTGAAATGAGACAAAAGGCATAATTTTCAAGCAAACATCTTCATAATCAAGAAAGGATCCTTTGCAACATGTTCAAATTCTTCAATTATTAAAATGACACTTACCACGAGATCGAACTTGCTACCTCCTGAAGCAAGACTTGCTGTCTTCTTTGGGCCAAGCTAGTGTAGTGGATGCTGCTGCTGTCAATCAATGATGATGTGTGGTAAGAGGAGGGGCTCTGTCCGCTCATCTGGCTCTCGACACTCCATGTCTTCAACCTGCGGGCCTCGAGACATCATCTCCATAGTTACCCCTAGCTTGGGGGGGTAACATAGACTACGAGGAGACATATGCTTTAGTCGCCATATATGCTTCCATTTGAGCTGTTATATCTATTAACTCAGTCATGGGGTGGAGGATTCACCAGATGGACATAAAGACAACTTTCCTCAACAAGATCATCGAGGAGGAAGTATAAATAGAAAAATATTAGGGCTTTGAGGTACACTGGAGAGAGTCTCATTTGTGCAGGCTTAGGAAAGCCTTTTACGGACTCAAACAGGCCCCCAAGGTGTGGTATTCCAGGATTGACGAATACTTGTAGAGTATGGGCTTCACCAAGACTGAGGCAGATTCTAACTTGTACTTCATACTTGTTGGGACTGATCCACTGATCTTGGTGCTGTACATGGATGATTTATTTCTCACAGGTGTAGAGGAGCTTATAGTAGGGTGCAAAGCGAATTTGGCTATAGAGTTCGAGATGAAGGATATTGGCTTGATGCATTATTTCTTGGGGATAGAGGTATGGCAGATATCGAGAGAGATCTTTTTTGGTCATGGGAAGTACACAGTGGATATCTTGAGGAGATTCACGATGGAGGAATGTAGATTGGTGGCTACACCTATGGTTACTAACTTGAAGAAGGTTGTCACTTCAGATTCAGAGTTGGTGGATCCCTAGATATACATGCAGCTGATAGGGTCCTTGGTGTATTTGGTCAACACCAAACCAGATATATGTTTTGCTGTGAACACCTTGAGCAAGTTCATGGTGGAGCCGAGACCAGAGCATTGGCTAGTAGCAAAGTATGTGCTCAGGTACTTGAGAGGTAGAGTGGAGTATGGATTGAGGTATCTTGGAGGTGATGGAGTGAGGCTGCAGGGATATTCAGACTCAGATTGGGCATGGAGTGCAGTAGATAGGAAGAGCACCTCAGGGTGCTGCTTTAGCTTGGGATCAATGATGATTACATGGTTAAGCAGAAAACATACTTCTGTAGCACTCAATTTAGCAGAGGCAGAGTATATGGCAACGAGTATGGCTAGTTGTGAAACCATTTGGCTTTGCAAATTGCTTACAAGTTTATTTGATTAAGAGTTGGAGCCCACGGTGATATACAATGATAATCAGAGTTGTATCAAACTCTTTGAGAATTCAGTATTCCATGATAGGTCCAAGCATATTGAGATCAATATCACTTCATCCGAGACAATATCCAGAAGGGAGCAGTCAAGATTCAGTTTATTTCCATAGATGAGCAGGTTGCAGACATTCTGACCAAACCCTTAGTTAAAGGTAAGTTTGTGTTCTTTAGGGACAAACTTGGAGTGGTGCATAATACCTTCCTCGCTAAGAGGGAGTGTTGATGTTTGTAGCATCAGATAGGTACTTCCACATAGGTCTAAGTGTCTAGATGTGTGGAAGTCGTCCAAAGTCTTCTACCTTAGTAATTTACTTTAGTTAAAGGAATTATTAAAGTAAAGTGCTTTTATTAATTAGTTGAGTTTAATTTAATGAAATGCTAAAGTTATTAGCATTAGTGCCATTGATCTTAAGTGAGGTGAGATTTAATCTTAACCGTCAATCACTTTGGAGACTAGGGTTAGGTCATAACTCAATATTATAAAAGCAAGGCTAGGGTAAATAAGGAAACACCTTTCATTATAGAAAGAGAACAAATAAGGACTTTTTCTCGAGGAGATCTCGGATAGGTGGAGAAGGACCTTCATCTAGAGATCAGTACAGGTCTGGGAGAAGAGAGAACATGGGCAGTCACGAGAAGATCTGGTAGATCAGAGCCATGACAGTTGAGCGGAGCTGTACACACTTCACATGTCAGTTAGGGTGCATATGTACGTGGGCTATAGTGCAAGAAAGCATGTACATATGCGGGCTACAGTGAGGATAGGCACATATAGATCTGGAAAAGTGAATGTACGGGATCGTACAACCAAGAAGGAGTTGCTAGGGTTTGTAGGTGTTATCTATAGTTTTCTATATTTCTCTATGGGCCATTTTCCTGGTAAGGGAGCCCTTGTAAGCTTTGATATTATTCTAATGATAAGCTGATTTGAAGGGCACAATATCTTTGTGCATTGTGTATGAGATTTGGTTTCAAGTATTGCTTCCGCTATTTATTTAAGTTGATTATTCTAGTGAGTGTATTTTGTTTTGTGAGCTGCTAATTTGATTTACAACAAGGAAATCACTAGTAAACAATTTACCTAGGTGCTGAGATTTGAAAATTGACAGGTACTAGCCTCATGGAACTTAGGAGGTTGGCCATTGTCACCTCACCAACACTTCTCTGCACTTTAGACTGAGGAAAAGGTTCCTAGCCAATGGGGGTTTCCCTATTGGTTATTACGCTCATTTCGTTTAGTAGGGTGGGAGTGAAGAGAATCTAGCAACAATGAAAATGAAAAGGATAAAAAGGAAAAGGGTTTGGTGTGATGAGTGAAAGGGAGTCCAGTGCCTTATCTATTTGGGCTATGAAGTCATTTAAGCAATTTCAAGTAGGCAAATCAAGGGCTATAAGCAACCAAGTGGCTTGCCATACAACTCATTAACTTGGTTCAACAATTGACTTAAGGGAAAGCAAACAATCAAGTGAGGTGAACTGATTAACCCTTAATTTTGGTGGCTAAATCTTACAAAGATGTGAGAAGGATGGTCTATCTAGATCCAAAACTCAAAACAATAATGAAGGTGGCCTCTACCCAAAGATAATCTACAAACGCACCTAATCAAAAGATGTGTTGAAATAATGTAACTACGAAGAGCATTCTTATTATTATTGGATTAAATCCCCATTGCGGATTAATCATGTCATTATTATTATTATTATTGTTATTGGATTAATCCCCATTGTGGATTAATCATGTCGGTAATTGTATAA
>ML776919.1:480485-491971 GCA_009831015.1 Picea engelmannii | reverse complement strand
ACTCTCCTCTGTGAAAGACATCTCCATGGTCTTGTAGTTGGTGGTGATAGGCCCCAACGTGCTGAGCCACTGTACTCCAAGGATTATGTTGGTGTCTGGAAGGTCCATCACATAAACATCCTGTACCAAATCATGCCTACCCAGTGTAAGCTTCATCCTTGGAATGTACTTATTACAAGGCATGGTGCTTCCCTCTGCTACCTCCACCTTGAATCCTTCAAACTCAACCGTGGGTATATGCCTCCTTTGTAGCAATGCTGAGTCAATGAAGTTGTGAGAGGCTCCCCCATCAATTAGCACTGACACTTTTTGCCCCTGCAAGACTCCTCTCATCCTGAAGGTGTTGTACTTGGGCACCCCACTGATGGATGCCAAGGTAGCTCTCTCCTCTGTCGTACTGTCATGACCTGTAGCCTCCTCCTCTGCAGTTTCAGTGGTGTCTACCTCCATGTTCTAGATGTGGCCGAAATCCTCATCCTCCTCATTGTCTGATGTCTCCTCTATGTAATGAACTTGGCCACGGCCCATGCATTTGTGGGATGGGTTCCATGTCTCTTTGCATGTGTAGCATAGCTGCTTCCTCCTTAGTTCTCTTCGAGTATTCTCGTCCATCCTACCTCTCCCCCTGTCAAACCCCCTTGGGTCTCGCCCTCCTGGGTTCATTAGAGGTCTTTGGTCTCTACCTCCGGTGTTAAGAGGTGGTCTAGGCACAAATTTCGGCTTTGCAGCTGGCCCTAGATCTTTTGTCCTCCAAATAGCATCTTGTAGGTTGGTAGGCTTAAAAGCCTTCACCCAATCCTTCAAGGGTTCCATCAAACCCTCAGTGAAGAGCATAATGAGCCTAGACTGTGACACATCTTGCACCATGACTGCTAGCCTCTGGAATTCCTCAATATACACCTCTCGTCCTCCTGTCTGTCTGAGCTGTGTGAGCTCCCAGAAATGTAGCTCAGGATCCCCCTGGTCAAACCTGTCAATGAGTCTCTGAGTGAACTCTGTGTAGGTCACTATCTGATTGTGGCCAAGTGTGGTCAATCCATGATAACACCAATCATGAGCTTTGCCATCCAAGTACATGGTGGCAAACTTGGTGGCCTCCATCTCCCTCATAGGGTTAAGCTGCAGGTAGGTGTCTAGTTTTTGTACCCACGCTTGTGCAGTCATCTTGGCCTATCCATCAAAGTAGGGAATATCCATCTTCCCAGCTCTGTGCTCAAACTCATAGTTGCTCCTATGGTGCGGCCTAGGTTTGTTTCTGAATTTGATTTGACAGTACTGATCTAAGGTCATCTGTCTCTGAACTGTCAAACTCAATTGGTTGTACTCCCTGGAACATTGCTCAAACTGATCAACAAAATCATCTATGGGTTCAAGCTGTGTGGGTTCATTTGTGAATGTGGGCAAGTACAGTCTAGGAGTAGCCCTGCTACTTGTTTGTCCATGTGGTGCTCCCCCTCCATGGCTTCCCTCAGAATGATGACAGGGGATATGCTCTAGATGATACATGTTCCCTCCATGAGATCCACTCGTTTCCCTGTTGTCATACGCCTCTGGGCCTTTCCCCTTGTGACTCATTTCCATCAACAACGCTGCTATCCTTGTCTGGTTTTCATCTACCTCCCTCAAGTTCTTAGATATTTCGCCCTGTCCCCTACGGTTGGCCTCCTGGTTTTCTTGTAAGTGGAGGACCAATGTACTCTCTGTTTGGACTAAGGACTTATGGAATTCCTGTGCTAGGATTGCCAAGCCCTGTGGCTCATTGTCATCACTTGAACCCTCCATCTCGGCTTCTGTCTCACTTGTCTGTTTCTTCCTTCAACCCATATAAATACCACTGAATTTCTGCATGCGCTAATCCTCACAGGATGGGAGGATTAGAGCTCTAATACCACTGTAATGTTCCCAAGCCATTTTTTTTTCGCTTGGAACACTAACTAACCACTGAATTAACTGTTTGATTGTTTGTATGTGCAGGTTGGCCTCTCAAATTTCGGCCTTAGGGTTATATTCAGTTATTCAACACAGATCATGAAGATATGCTCAATACAAATGCAAGATCTAAGCAATACACAAGATATGGAACCCCAAAAGCATAGATTTGACCTTTATTATTATGAAAAGCAAGAACTTGATACAATATGGAAGCAGATCTGGTATAACATCAGATGGCTCCAAGATAGAAGATATGTGCTACTACAAAATGCTCCCGACAATACAAAATAAGCCTCCAAAGGCTGAATATGTGATGAAGACCCAAGTACAATAAGAGCTAGGGTCACGTCCAACCCCCTAGCTGCTGGCACATCCTGCTGGATGGATGAGAAGGCCAAGGTTTCGGCCCAGCTGAAGGAGACCTCCAAATGATGCCAAACTTCACCAAAAGATAGTTCGGGACAAGGGAAATCCCTCCCTGAAGTATGAAGTCCAATTGCCAAGTCTTCCCCCACCAAACTGCCAAAACCCTAATTAGGACTGCACCCTCCTGAAGACTGTCAATCTCAATAATTCGGCCCTGATGGAATACGTCTCTAAATACACTGAAACTCTCCAGAAAGGTAGATTGGGCTACCACAAGCCACTAGGAGAAGTCTCAGGATCAGATATGAGGTGTAACCCCTCTAGAATGAGCAGATATGAATCACAATTGCGCCCTCCTTCTCTCAAGGATGTCCCAAAGCTGCAGATAAATATCTAGACGAAGCAACTCTCCAACAATTCTCCAAAACTGATGAACAAGGCCCTGCAAACAATATCATCACTCTTGAAATGGCCTGAAAATAATGCCACGTGCTAGAATTGTTGAATTATATAGCTTTGGAAGCTATTTTCTCTATTGTAACTAACCATGTAAATAAAGTTTTGATATAGCGTTAACTTTATGTCAAGCATCAAACACATGACAAGTGTCAACCTTATGCCAAGACAACCATATGCCATGTGTCAACCTCATAGCACCTCTAAGAGGGCTGCTTAGGGAGGTTGTAGTGGCTAGCTTAGGGAGGTTGCTTAGGATGGTTGGAGTGGCCAGCTTAGGGGGGTTGCTTAGGTTGGTGGTATGACGGCTGTATAACAGCTGTCATACAATCCTAAGACAACTGTTTAGGGCAGCCTCTAGAAGAGACAAAGTAAGTGACCTTTGGGAGCATTAGGAGGTGGCTCTTGTGAACTTTAAGAGGCGACTCTTGGGAATTTTAGGAGGTGACTCTTGGCAGCCAAAGGAGGGCAAGTATGACAACTGTTATACAATTGTCATACATTCTTAGGGGGCTGCTTAGGGCAGCCAAACCAACCTATAAAAAGGGGCATTCACTTACCATTTACATATCTTTGTTTTGCTGGAGTCTTCTGTTGAGGCAAGGCATCTATTTGCTGAAGTATTTTCTGCTGGTATATGGCTGCTAGTTGCTGGAGTCTTCTGTTGTTCCTTGCTGATATAAGGCTGCTACAAATACTATGTTAAAGCTGCCATAACGCTGTTACAGCAAGAAGGAAAATCAATTATCTTTTGGTGAGTTTGTCAAGCTGTTACTATTAGTGTTAGTTCAGTTATTTGTGAAGTTTGTAAGTGCTGAAACATAGGTATTGTTTCAGCCCTCTGAGTCCTAGCTAGTTACTCTAAAGTCTTGTACTGGTATTGTACTTTGTTGAAGAATCTAAAGAGAAGTTTTGGCTGGGTTTTCTACCCCAAGAGGGCTTCACAGGGTATACTTGTGTTCTCTCTGTGATTGTCTCACTTTCAATGATCTTGACATATGCAAGATGTATTGGTATGTTGGTTGTATGCTGTAAATTTTTAAATTTACCTACATGCATCAGTTTTTCAACAAGAATTTCATGGAAAAGGCAGAGCTCTCACCAAATAAGTTATCTATCCCATCAATAATGATCTTAGGACCTCAATAAACATAACAAAAGTAGAACACCCTCAATGATATTTCAACGACATGACCAGGTCAGACCCCTCTCCAGGAGACGAGCGAGATCCCCCAGGGCTCAGCGACGAACTACCTCCTCCAGACAACAACACAATGGACGATCCAAACATCCTACCAATTATCCCTCTCGACATCATACTGTTAAATTTAGAGCTGCTATTAAGTTCTTTCCAATTTACTAGAGAATAATAGCATAAGGATCATTGAAAGAAACACAATCACAAGGTACACAACATTTTATCCTGGGAAACCCTCATGGGGGAGAAAACCTAGCAAAAACTTCCTCAATAATGTATTGCTAATACAATGCCAAGACTTAGACCAAAACACTAAAGAATATCCAAGACTGAGCATGCGCCTCTCTTCTCCTTCTTGTAACTGCAACTGCCTCCAAAAGATGCGCACTTGTTGAGTGACTGAGTGAGTGAATGAATGAGGCGCCATCCTCACTTATATATACTAGCTAGGGTTATGTCTCTTCACCAAGCAGGGCCGACTTCTTCCAATAGTGGTTAAAACCACTTTATTAAACCCTAGGGGCCGACTTCTCAAATACCACCATATAAATATGGTTTGACCAATCCACAAAAGGGGATTTGGTCTTATACAAGACCCGACATGATCAATCCACAAAAGTGGATTTGATCTATAAGATAATAACTCAAATATAATTAGAATATTCTTCGAAGTTACAATATTTCAACACTCCCCTTAACGAGAAGGGTATTCTACTAACATAACCCAATACAACGTCATCAGGAGAAAGAGAGGGCAACAACAACATCAGCATCTGGAACACTGATTGGCACATCTACAAATCATCGAAAGTTTTTCTCATCATCAATATCATCATCCACAGCATGGAGCTGAAGTAGCATCATCATAATCGTTCACAACATGGAGCTGGAATAGCATCATAATCATCGTTCACAACATGGAGCTCGAATAGCATCATCATCATCATCAGCATGAGGATGAAACATCAACATCAATTAGTATAAAGCAGTAACAACAATATCGCCAACACAAGGTTGGTACACCATCATCAACAACACAAGGCTGATACACCATCATCAACAGCACAAGGCTGATACAACATCATCAACAACACAAGGTTGATACAACATAATCAACAACAACACGAGGCTGATACAACATCATCAACAACACGAGGCTTATACTGTTGGATTACTAAGAGGGGGGGTGAATCAGTAATAGAGCAATATAATCCTTTTTAACCATAAAATGCAAGTGTTATATCAATGTAGCATTATCATCCAATAGTTTCAGAGTAAATAAACAATGAACAAATGAGTAATCATACACATACACAGTACACTCGGAAACCCAAAGCGAGAGAAAACCACATAATGCTTTTTCTTATATGTCTTTAAGAATTACATTCATTGGAAGCACCAACTTCCTTTGTTTTCCAGCTGCAACTGGAAGGAGGCCCCCTAGTTTCTTAGGCTACAACCTGAGGGAAACTCCAACTCCCCAATTCTCTGGCTACAACTAGAAGGAGACTACAACCCCCTATGTTCTTCGGCTACAATCGAAAGGTGGCTACAACCACTTGTCCTTGCTCCGTCCAACCGCCCTGTTGTAGAAGTAGAATGATGGAACCACTGTCACAGTATCACTGTGAGATATACTGCTGTAAATCTGTAGCAATCAATCTGCACCAAACAACCTGTACCAAACAACCTGTAATCAACCTGTACCATAAACAAGTGCATCAACGATGCACCAACCTGTACATCAACCTGTACCATCAACGAGTTAATCAACCATGCACCAAATATGTACCAATCATGCATCAAATACACATAAACTATGACTCATCAAGATGTACCAACATCATCAACTATACACCTCATGTATGTGCCAACTCATCAACTACTTGTCTCAACCATGTACCCAACATGTACCTCAACCAAAATCCCTCATCAATTTCTTCATCCAAATCTGATTTGTAACTTTGTAATAGACATGGTGTATATGATCACATACCTGCAAACCTTCCTTAACTTTAACAACAAGAGACTAGCATTTTCATCAAACTTTACTTTAGTCTCACATGACTAATTTTGGATTAGTCAACAACCCTAACTTGAAATAATCATAACTATGTACCTGTAATGAATAAAGATCTGAAAATAGTATACAATGTTCTTCAGTGTCTTTTATGCAATTCCTCCAGGTTTCACTACTTAGAACCTCTCAGAAAATGAGTTATAGCAAAAATGACATACCTTGTTGAATTCTGGCTTATTCTAGAGAGCAAACTTGTAGAGCGTGCCCGACATGAAATATTTGTTGTATGGATCTGAAAATGACACACATAATACTACATACTGTACTCTAACCAATACATTTGATCTTACTGAATTTGGATCTGTTATGAAGAAGTTATGACGTTTTTACCCAAAACACCTGTTTTAGACTAGTTTCAGGACTAGCCACAAACCCTATTTTCCACGGAGTGTAACTCCAAAAATACGACCCACAAGCTGAAATTTTTATCACAGCTACTTGGATATGTTTCCCCAATGGCCTCCATATTTCGCGGTCTAAATCATTCTAGAAAAAATGTTATTGCGAAAATGGTGAGATGACCTGTAAATAACATACCTTAGAGAGCATCATCAAAATAATTTATCCTCCCTTGAATTTCAGCCTTCTTTACTTCACCTTCCCTCTGAAATTCGCCTAAGATATCCTTTGGTTACCTCAGTCACTTGTAGATATTCAATATGCTCAAGTGTGATTAAAATGAGAGACCCTTGCCTCTTATTTATACTTTTATGTAGCTTCTTCAAGGGGTTACCTTCTAACCATCTTAAACCACTTTCTTTATTTTAGGGCTAACCGACTTCTAACCACTTGTCCACTTAGTAATTTCTCCATTAACTTTATTATTTAAATAATTTCTTTTGTATTCACTTTGATTTATATTACACTCATCACTTCACTTTATTATTTAAATAATTTCTTCTTTGCAACCACTTTGACTACTTTGACCTTTTGAGGCTTCTAGATGACTCATGAGGGTTCTCCAACTTCACATGGCCATAACTCTCTAACCGTGAGGAATTATGTGACGTTCCACATACCACCGGAAATGGCATGACTTGTACTATACATCTAGAATAGTCTTACCTTCAAATATATTAAAACTCATACCATTATACATCAAACAAACTTGGGTCCATTACCCAAACCTTTGTGCTACCGGAATTCGCTACCAGACTTTCTTCAAGGGTTGACATCAATGACAACCAACCCAAATAATCAACAGATACAACATCATCGGCACGAGGCTGAGATAACAACATCATCATCATATGGCAACAGAATGAGGCAGGTGTAACAACAACATTTTGTGGTACTTTGACAGACCGTCCTTACCGGACCTTTGGGATCTGCCCAGGAATCAAAAGATTCCCTAGGATATAAAATCCTAACGGAGCTACCACGTGGTACTCTGACAGACCATCCTTACCGGACCTTCGAGTTCTGCCCAGGAATCATAAGATTCCCTAGGATATAAAATCCTAACAGAGCTACCACTACTGACCACAGCTAGCATATACATACATAGATACTCTGACAGATCGTCCTTACTGGACCTTCGGGATCTGCCCGGTCAGGATACCATAGTATCATTAGCATCACTCCCCCTTTCGAGGGAGGTCCTTTTGGACAACACCAAGCTTATTTCGGAAGTACTCAAACTTCACACGAGACAGAGGCTTGGTCAACACATCTGCAACCTGCTCATCTGTGCCAACATATTGGAGCTTTACAACTCCCCTCTGCACCATATCATGAATGTAGTGATACCAGATTTCTATGTGCTTCGACTTATCATGGAACACTGGGTTCTCCGTCATCTTTATACAACTCTGGTTATCACATAGAATCACGGTGGCTTCCATCTCCAGATCGAACAGACTTGTCAACAACTTTCGAAGCCATATGGCTTCACAACTGGCGGAACATGCTGCAATGTATTTCGCTTCTGCAGTGCTGAGAGCAATACTGGATTGCTTCCTGCTCTACCATGAAGTCATGGCCGACCCCAGACTGAAATAACATCCTGAAGTGCTCTTTCTATCATAAACACTTCCAGGCTCCAGCCCAATCTGAATCAGTATATCCATACAGTCTGAAGTCATGATCTCTAGTATAACAGAGACCATAATCCAACGCACCCTTAAGGTATCTCAGCACATGCTTTGCAGCTACCAGGTGAACACGTCTGGGCTCTACCAGATATTGACTCAAGGTGTTCACAACAAAGCATATATCTAGCTTGGTATTCGTCAGATACATCAACGAACCAATAATCTGTCTGTACAAAGTAACGTCAACCAACTCTGACGAAGTATCAACCAGGAGCTTCAACTTTGTTTCCATGGGTGTGTTCATGGATCTACATTCCAACATGTCAATATCTTCAGTATTTCAACTGCATACTTCCCTTGGTTAAGGAAGATCTTCTCTAGGCTCTGCCAAACTTCAAGACCTAAGAAATAATGCATCAAGGCTAGGTCTTTCATTTCAAATTCTGCAGCGAGCTTCTTCTTACAATTTGTGATGAGCTTTTCTTCTCCTGTTATGAATAATTCATCCACATACAATAGCAATATAACTGGCTCATCATTCATAACCTTGAAGTAAAGGTTAGAATCAACTTTGCTCTTGGTAAAGACCAAGTTCGTCACGAAACTGTCAATTCTGCCATACCAAGCTTTAGAAGCTTGCTTCAATCCGTACAAAGCTTTCTTCAACCTGCAAACATGAGTCTTTCTATCTTCAACTTTAAACCCTTGGGGTTGTTCTATATACACTTCTTCTTCAATAACACCATTTAAGAAGGTTGTTTTCACATCCATCTAGTGTAACTTCCACTTCATCTTGGCTGCAAGAGCTATGATTGTTCTGATAGAAGTGTATCTAGTTATAGGAACAAACGTCTCTTCATAATCAATGCCTTCCTTTTGAGAAAAGCCACGAGCTACAAATCTTGCTTTATGTTTTTCAATACTTCTGTCTGCAACATGTTTTATCTTGTATATCCATTTGGAAGATAGCACATCTTTGTTTTTCGGTTTGGGAACTACTTCCCATACATCATTCTTTATAATGGACTGGTATTCTTCTGTCATGGCATCCACCCATTCTTTCTTCTGAATGGCTTCTTCAAAGCAATTAGGTTCCTTTTCTACGAGATCACACATCAGGGCCATATAACTGGAGAATGGCTTAGGTTTCTTGCTTTGTCTCATGGTTCCTTCTGGGGCACCATACTTTTCTCCATCTTGAATAAGTTCCCTTGCCCAAGCTGGCTTTCTCTTGTGAGAGATCGTCATTTGGGGAGGTTCTTGAGATTCTATCATATCACGATCTTCTGGAATCTCATCATCAGGGGTAACTGTAACTTCCTTCACGAATTCTGTAACTCTGGGAGCTACATGTTCTTCTTCATATAATTCTTCAAGTTGGCATTTCCTTGATCTTTTGAGTGCCGCATCTTCATCAAAGGTTACATCTTTGTTGATCTCGATATGATGGTAACCTAGTATGTAAATTCTGAAGGCCTTAGAGACCTCACAGTATCCAACAAATATTCCCTTGTTTCCTGAAGGATCCAACTTAGTTCTCCTTTCTTTCGGAATATGTTCAAACATTGGACAACCAAATATTTTTAGATGGCTTACTTCTGGCTTCTTTCCGGAGAACATTTCTTCGGGGGTTTTGAATCCAAGTGCACTATGGGATAATCTCTTTTGGACATAAACTGCTGTTTTTGCTACTTCAGCTCATAAGTGCATTGGAAGATCTTGATCGTGGATCATATTCTTCACTACTTCCATTATTGTTCTATTCTTTCTTTCTGCTACACCATTTTGTTGAGGATTATAGGGAGTGGTGAGCTCCCTCTTAATCCCGACATCTCTGCAAAAGCTTCCAAATTCATTTGAGGTGTATTCTCCTCCATTATCTGACCTGAGAATCTTGATTTTTCTTTCGGGGAGATTTTCTACCAAGGCTTTGAATTCCTTGAACTTTACGAGTACTTCATCTTTGGATTTCAAGAAATGACACATAATATAAATGACATATAATATACATACCCACTTAGAGAGGTGATGGCATGGGACCACATACATCTGAGTGGACAAGTGCAAACCTCCTTCTTCTGGTACATAGGATACATCATTCATTCGTTATCGGAGTTTCTGTCAAGTGCTTAAGAGCCAAGTATCCTTCCCAGGTATCACAAAACATAATCTTCAATTTCTTCTTTAGTTAATTTCTTGGGTGGCTCATCTTCTTCAGCTACATGGGCATGATGTCTTTTGTTATTTTTCTTCTTGAATTCTTCCCTTCTGGTAGGACAATTCTTAGCAATGTGTCCCATCTTATCACAACAATAACATTGATAAGAGGAGAAATCTTTTTCTTTTCTTTGCCCCTTTTGATATTTCTGGAATCTCCTTGGAGGGTGAGATTCTTTATGAAGGTGGGTGAATCTCTTTTGGAGAGTGAGATTCTTTATGAGGGTGGGTCTCCTTTTGGAAATGAGACCTTTTCTTTCCTCCTTTAGTATGAGCAGCTAGGGCTTGATCTTCATCTCTTAATAGTACGACTTCTCGATTGGCCACTCTTGCTTCTTCTTGAACACATTCTTCCCATAGACTGTCAAATTGGAGTTTCTCTTTTCTTGCACAGATAGTTTGGATGAAGGCATCCTAAGGTCTTGTGAGACCATTAAGAGTTGTCATTATGAGTTCATCTTCATCTAGGTTGTCTCCTGTTATCCCCGATATCTAGGGATAACTAGGAGATCATGTCTCGAGGCCCACAGGTCCTAGACATGGAGTACCGAGAGCAGGGTTGACTTGAGCATGGTCCTGGAGGACCCATCTTTCTTCTTCTTCGCTAGACTTGTCCTGTCAGCAGCAGCAGCTTCCATCACCACTGGCTTGGGCTTGCATTGGAGAGGACTCTTGCTCCATGAGGTAATTGGTCCAAGGTATCATGGTATGTGTCATATTTGATCATTATAACCCTCTTATATATGCATTAGGTTCCTTTCATTTCTGATGACTGCTTGGATCTTACACTAATCCACTTGACCACTGTTGGGGTGATTGATGGGGTGACTTGGCAAGTTGATATTCATGGGTTTTGGTTTGCCACCAAGGGGGATTTGCAGAGCCATTGTCCGCTCCCACCATTTTTATTATTTTACATCTTATACCCCGCTCATCCATCCCATTCCCCTAGTCTGGCCATTAGGATGACCTTTGAGGGTTACACTTTGTCTTGTGGGAAGAAGGGGCTGAAGGTCCAGGGGGTAAAAGCAGTTGGTAAAAGATAAAAGCCATAAGAAATGAAACCTAGAGATGCTTCGCCCAGGGGATCCCCGAGAAGGCAATAAAAAGCCTCTCGATAAGAAACTAGAGGGACCCTAAGAAAAATAATAAAACAAGACCTAACCAAGAGGATGGGAGGTCTCATCACGAGCCGGCCCATTAT
>ML776919.1:459971-472037 GCA_009831015.1 Picea engelmannii | reverse complement strand
TGCAATCATTGACTTCGTCAGTAATTACTTTAATTTATTGCTCATGTATATTTCATATTGATAGTCATTTACAATTGAAGTGCTAACCACTGTGGCATATTTTAGTTTTATCATTGCCTTGTCTCGCAAACAGGTGCCATTTTTTGTGGAATACCTTCTTTTGACTATCTTTTCTTGGTAGTAATCTGTGAAGGAGAAAACCTACTTTGACCTTTTAGCCTTAATCTCTTGATCCTTTTCCCTTCAATACCCCAGATTACTAGGGACGTCTCCCTTGGGATTAGCCACCTTGAATAGAAAGAGCTCCCCATCGAGGTGACAGTGGGTGGGGAAGCTCCTGTTACGCCAGTTTGACCCTTAACCTTCAGATACTTGACTTATCCTACAAACTGAGTGATAACATCTCCAATTGCTTCTAATTGTTCCTTGAATTGAGAAACCCTAGAGAAATAGTCATGAACTGTTTCTCCTTTCTGCATCTTTGTATTCTTGAGTTGGGTTCTGAGATTCATCTTTCGGTTGATGTTCTTTCCTTCATACATTCTGGTTAGGGCATCAAACATATCCTTTGGAGTATTCTTAGAAGACACTTGAGGGATCACGTGATCTTTAATGGAGTCTGCAATGATCCTTTTGGCCCTAACCATATCCTTCTTGTACTTCTCTTTGGCTGCTTCTTCTTCGGGTTTTGGTACATTTTCTTTTATGAATTTTGCAAGGTCATTCTCTTCAAGAATGAGTCCAATCCTGTACTTCCAGGCACGAAAGTTTTCCACACCTTCTAACTTGTCAACAAGTTTAGTGTTTGCAAACATCTTGACCCGGAGCTAGGAAAATGACCAGAAAATGAAAGTGCTCAGAAAATGAATCTGAACTTACCAGGAGATGCGTTGGGTTGAGGCGAGTAGGCTGTAGCTGTATGTTTTCAAAAGTTTCAAGTTTTACCCCTTGAAACTTGACCTGTGCAAATCTAGACTAGTACTTCTGGTACTGGTTCTGGTTTCCTGGTTTTTTGGTTTTCTAGTACCAGTTAAAACTAGGGTTGGACTTTTCTGAGGCTCTGGCCACTAAAAAGGTGCGCTCAAGCTGCCAAATGATGCGCTAGGGTAGGGTGCACTTCCCTAGATGGTTTTTGGTCAGAAATTCCTTTCCAATAAAAAGCCCTAATTTTCTTGTACGACAATAGTGACATTTTTGGATACCTAGTGAAAGGTGCTCTATTCAGTCAAGCTCTAGAACCATGTTAAATTTAGAGTTGCTATTAATTTTTTTTCAATTTACTAGAGAATAATAGCATAAGGATCATTGAAAGAAACACAATCACAAGGTACACAACATTTTATCCTGGGAAACTCTCATGGGGGAGAAAACCCAGCAAAAACTTCCTCAATAATAGATTGCCAATACAATGCCAAGACTTAGACCAAAACACTAAAGAATATCCAAGACTGAGCATGCGCCTCTCTTCTCCTTCTTGTAACTACAACTGCCTCCAAAAGATGCGCACTTGTTGAGTGACTAAGTGAGTGAATGAATGAGGCACCATCCTCACTTATATACACTAGCTAAGGGGGCGCTAGGGTTATGTCTCTTCACCAAGCAGGGCCAACTTCTTCCAATAGTGGTTAAAACCACTTTATTAAACCCTACGGGATGACTTCTCAAATACCACCATATAAATATGGTTTGACCAATCCACAAAAGGGTATTTGGTCTTATACAAGACCCGACATGATCAATCCACAAAAGTGGATTTGATCTATAAGATAATAACTCAAATATAATTAGAATATTCTTCGAAGTTACAATATTTCAACACTACTATACTGAGCTTTCTTCATTTAGCCTCGGATGTTAGGAAGGATGAGTTTTTTCCATGGCAGATCCACCTCATTAGTTTTGGTTCTTCTTATTCATGGATCTTCTCCTTCTATACATCTCCACATCGGAGAAGGTTTTTGGGCTTGGAGTTGAGGGTTGTTCATGCCTCAGCTTGGCTCTCACTCTCTACTCTACCTTACTCTACTTTACTTTCTGCATCTTGCCTTTTATATGAGACCTTTTGGTACCCCTGCTTTGTAATGACATCATTGTATTTAGCAGTCCTTTTGACCTACTTTTGTGGCCATCAATCGGACATTAATAAAATTATCTTATCTTATCTTATAACTTTAGGATGCTACTAATGCAAATGAGGTGTGGAAGAGATTGATGGGTCTACATGAGGCTTCTGATAAATGTTGGGCTCGGTTGGGCTCTTTATCGCAAGAATAAACTTTACTATACTATCCCAGATTCTGCTGGTCTAGGAAATGCTGCTAATCTGCTATGTCTATTGTTTGATCTGATACACTGGGGGTTTCTGGATGTGTTTAAGCTGCGGGTTTTAACATGCTTGGTGATTTTCGCATGTGTTTATAGATAAATAAGTGTTTACAACATATGAATAAGCATACAGATAGTAAATGACACAATAGACTGCAAATCATATATTATGATATTTCTGCGGATTACAATGTCGTATGCTGTTGAAAAAAATAAATCTCTCGGCTAGATTAGAGACAAAAGGATCTTAGTCGGAATAAAATAAGCAAACTAAAACAATGATACCCGGTAATAGAAAAAAGCTGTTGGATCAATGGATGAGCTATAGAATTTGATGCAAGCTACGACAACTGCTGCAAGTCTGGAAAGTTCGCCCTGGTGGCTAAACTCCTCGGATTTGCCTGGAAACTGTCTCAATTAGTGCGCCTTGACCTCATGCACTCTCTCGGTAGCTGACCAACTGAAGATCAACCCTCTGACGATCTGTACGAATCCCCCTAGGGAAATGCGCCCCAACTGTTGCTGGAAACTGTGCCCTAGTGATTCCTCTGTCGGAATCGGCTGATAAGGGTCTCAAATTGAGTGCCCTAGGCTCCTCTGAAATGGGTCGTAAGGATTTCCCTGGATCTGATCTAATGATCTCTCGGGAATCCCAAATGTGTCCTCCCTAACTGCTGCACCCTCAATGGCTGAGTAATGCGCCCAAGATGATTTCTCCGTTGGAATCTGACAGGAAACCAAGCAATAGATGCGCCTTGCCCTCCTCTCAACTGGGTAGGAAGGGAACCCCTGTATTCTCCTTGGATGGGACAAGTCGACTCACTAAGTCTCCTCTGAAGCAACGCCCTCACCTTGAATAAGTGCGCCCTTGCTGCTGCAACCTATGTAATTGCTGCTAAAGATTGTTGGAAGATCCGTGTGATCTCCCCAGTGACTAGGGTGTGTCTCTCAACACCAAAATCAACCACTGGGTGTATTCCTCCTGGAATCCATGGAGCTCTCTCTTGAGATGCTCCTCTCTCTTCACTGACAAGTCAAATTCTTCATAATGATGAATTAGGTCGTTTTAACCTTTTCTTATAGCTTCCCGAAACCCTAATTCGCCGTTGACCTATTTTTAGCTTATCTGTTCTATTTTTAGCTCACTTTGACTTAAAAGCACTTTTAGTCACTTTTAGCTCAATGTCACTTTTGAATTATAACACCCTCGGTTGAAGTGACCTCTAGTAACCCTGTTTACCCCTGTATGGCCCTGGCTATAGTCTAACGGGGCTGTTTAGACCATTAAGCCTCCTCTCTGGAGCTCCTATTTGGAAAGGGACATTACATTTACACTTCTACAAAGCTAGAAGGAGAGTCAATCTTTGAACACTTGCCAAGGTTGAAGGATATTGGAGACCAATTACTTGCCATTGGAAGGGAGGAAGATGGGGAAGATATGGTAGTTATCACTGTAAAGAGTTTGCCTCAATATTTGAACACTTTGTTGAGACTTTAAATATTAATTTTGAATCCATTGAGATTACTTTTTATGGGTTGTCAAGCAAGTTGTTGTAGAAGGAGCATGGAAGAAATAATTTGGAAGTGGTGGTGAAATTTTTGTTAGTGCTTTTACTAATAAAGATCAAGACAAAGGCAAGCAACAACATGTTGGAGGGAAGAGTTTGATTTAGTCTTTGAACACTTCGTTGAGACTTTAAATAGTACTTTTGAATCCATCAAAGATTATTTTGTATAGGTTGTTCAAGCAAGTTGTTGCATAAGGAGCACAGAAGAAATAGTTTGGAAGTGGTGGTGAAACTTTTGTGAGTGCTTTTACTACCAAACACTAAGGCAAAGGAAAATGACAACATGTTGGAGGGAAGAGCAATTTTAGCAAGGAAACTACCATAGTTAATATTGGTTCTAAAAAGATAAGGTCTTATTATTGTGGTAAGTTGGGTTATTTGAAAAGGAATTGCAGGAAGAAGTGGTGGGACACAGAGCACAAGAAAGATCAACCTAATAAAAAGCATGCTAATGTGGCTGAACTTGAAGAAGTAAAGGCTAGCAGTAACACGTTGGAGCGAAGAACAATTTAGGCAAGGCAACTACCATAACTAATATTGGTTTGAAAAATATAAGGTCTTATTACTGTGGTAAGTCGGGGCATTTGAAAAGGAACTGACCAAGCAGTTGTGGGACATGGAGCACAAGAAAGATCAACATAATAAAAAGCATGCTAATGTGGTAGAACATGAAGAAGTAAAGAAGTATTTTTTTATTTCATCTTAGGAGGGAGGTAAGCCTTCACATAATCGGTTCCTTGATTTTGGTGCTTTTAAGCATACAATCATCAAGAGGGATTGGTTTATTACCTTTGTTGAAGACAAATCCAAAATAGAGACTACAGTCTTTGGGAATGGTTGAGTGCATTTTGTGGAAAATTGTGGGGATGACCAAATGAAATTATCAGATGGTAAGAAGTTTACTTGTGAGACTGTGCTTTACATACCATTGACCAGGTATGGATACAAATCTTCTTTCAACCAGTGAGATAACAAGATAGAGCCCATATTTGGAGGCCTCATTTAGTGTTGAAAATCGTTTGTGAAAGATAAAAGGAATGGTAAGGTGATTGCATTTGGCTAAAAGAGCATGGGTTGTATATTTTTGTGGATGTTGATGTGGCAAAATCACATGCTTTGGTAACTAGTATTAATATTCACAACATTTCTTTATGGAATCAAAGGTATTGGCACCTTAACTTCCAATACCTTTACTTCTGAACAAATCTAAGGTGGTTAGTGGTTCACTTTCAGTTTAGGGGGAGAAAGATGCATGTGCAACATGCTTGCTTTGAAAATGGTGCCGGAAGACCTTTGGTGAAGGAAAGGTATGGAGTGTAAAGTGAAGGTTGGATTTGGTCCATTGTGATCCTTTGCAAACCCATGAAGACACCTTCCATATCTAGTGCAAGGCATTTTATCCTTCTTGTTGACATCTTTAGGAAAATGTAGGCGTTTTTCCTAATAAAAAAGTTTGTTGTATTTGTTGAGTTCAAGAACGTAAGATAGGAGTGGAGAATGAATTAGGGAAGAGAATTAAAATCCTCCAGTTAGATAAGGGAGAGGAGTTTGCATCAAATGAATTTGCCAATTTTTACAAAAGTGAAGTGATTTAAAGGCAATTCACTACACCTTATTTACCTCAACAAAATGGGGTGGTTTAATGAAGAAATAAGACAATGGTGGAGATTTCTTGATGTATGTTTTTTCAAGGCAAGGGATTTCCAAATAAGTATTGTGTTGAAGAGAAGATGAAAAATTGCTGAAAGATCGTGAGTCCAAACCCAAAAAGATTTTCACCTGGAAAAAATCATGTCACTTAGTAAAAATTGTGACATTACGATTTTTTGGGAAAAAAAAGTGCTCCATGACCTAAAAAAGTGCCAGGCAACAATTAGACTGTCATAAAGTGGTGATTTCCTATTTTTTTGATTGATTTGCCTTTGCAGTGGTTGGGGATTGAAAGGGCAGGAGTTTATCATTGTCAAAAATTGATCTTAGGATGGTTAAACAATCTTTCTTATTTCCATCAAAGATTTTTTTATTGGAGCAAGGATCGATTTCTATCTACCTAAGGTTTTCATATTCTCAAATCCCACGTATATCTTGAAATTCCACCCTCTTAACTATTTTTTTTCCATATTTATGCAGGGTTTTCAAAGTGCATGTTTCTTGCCTCTTATTATTGTTTTTTCATAGGTCATAGAACAATTTATAGGTCTGTTTTTTTTACCAGCAGGCTACTTTTTTTCCAGCAACCTTTGATCTTTTTTGTTTGAATTCTTTTGCCCTAGGTTTGAAGTTTGAAGTTGAATATTGCCTTGCCAATATGCTGAAGGTTTTGGGCCCATTTGGCAAGATGGTGAACTTGAAGATGGGACGAACTAACAAGGATTGACTTGTAAACTGTGAGGGTAGTTCATGATAGGAGGGATTAGCATGTGGAAACACCACCTCTAGAATCACAGGGAAGGAGGTTGTGGTTTGTAATAAGTCATCCCCAGAGGTTACATGAGCTACCCACTAGGCTATTTATGTAAAGGATAAAAAGAAGGAAGAGGTAGCTGCTCTCAAAGTTGAAATTGTCGTGGATGTAGTGGCTAGATCCTCAAGAACCATAGGCATATTTGGAACTGAGGGTAGTGAGGGGGACTCCAGGTTCACCTTTCATGAGGACCTCACCTTTTTCTGTTCCAAGCACCACAAACGAGACACAACCTTCCATCTGATCAATGGTTAAAAGAAAGGAGAAGCAAGAAGCAGACAAGATTGTGGGGAGGTGTCTTTTTTGATGTTTAATGTTGTTGCTATTGTTGGCCCAAGGTATAAGTTCCCTATCCATGAGGAGTTGCAAATGCCAATTCTTCAAGTGGAAAATGATGATATCGGTACTAGATTGGAGGACCTAAAGAAGTCATGGGAGGCCACTGTATGCACAATTATGTTCGATAGTTGGACAAATGAGAAGAGTAGGACCCTCAATTTCTTGGTACATTGTCCTAGGGGTACAATGTTTATTAAATTTGTTGATGCATTGGTGCATGTTAAAGATGTGGCATTATTGTGCGAATTGTTGGATGGGTTTATCCAAGAGATTGGTGTGCAACATATTGTGCAAATAATAACAAATGATGCAACTAATTATGTGGCTATTGGCAAGTTGCTAATGGAGAGGCACCCATAGTGTTTTGGGCTCCATGTGTTTCCCATTACGTCTGCTTGAATCTTGAGTATGTGGGCAAAATCTCCTTTATCAACGAGGTCATTGGTCATGCTAGGAGCATCGCAAAATACATATATAACCATGCATTTGTTCTTAGCTTCATGAGGAAATTCACAAGAAACAGGGATTTGTTGCATCCTACAATCACACATTTTCCTAGTCCCTTCATTTCTCTTCAGTCTATGCTCCACTGTCAATTTGAGGTAAAGCAGATGTTCATTTTCATGAGTGGCATGCTTGTGCATTTAGTACAAGACAGGATGGGAGAGCCATTGCTAAACTAGTGTAGACTAATTCCTTCCAGGAAAGAGTGGAGGAGGTGTGCATGTTTAGCTAACCTTTGGTAAAGGTCTTTGCTTGGTTGATGGGAATAAGCTTGCTATGGGTTATTTGTATGAGGCCATGGATAGGGCCAATGAAGCTATCCAATCTTATTATGTGAGAAAAGGTACCGTCGGACATGAAAAATATATGAAGATCTGGGATTTGATTGATGGTTGATGGACTAGGATGCTCCATCGTTTCATTCATGCAACAATACTTGTCCTCAACCTCGCCTTTGCTTACTTAGGTAATTTTGCTTTCAATGACAAGGTTATAGAAGGGTTCTTTATGTCTCTTTAGAGGATGGTACTTGATTAAAAAACTCGCAATATCATTAATCACAAGATGGAGATGTATAGGAACGTCGTCAGACTATTTGGCTTTGACATTTCTCTCCAAGAAAGGAATATTTTGATGCCAAGTAAGGCATTATAATTTATAATTTTATTTACATGTTTTATTTGAAAGTTGAATTTTTTTCCAAGGAAAACCATCCCAAGTACTTCTGCATGATCCATGGATGGTAAACAGGATAAATTATCGGCCCTGATTACTATGCCTAACCTCGAGGGGATCAAGCAAGTCAACCTCGTGGCCTCCCCAACTTCGGGGAAGAGATCTCATGTTTGGCTCATGGCTACTTGAGCTAACCCTTGAGGCTCAAAATTTGAAGGGCTTTGATCCACTTATGTGTGCGTGGGTCATGAGATCATTTATTATAATCTCTTTGGGTGCAACCACACATTTGACCTTCCTCAAGGTGACCTCATGGCTATTGTGAAAGCTCTCATAAAAATTGAACCTTGTCCATTGGTGAAAAGTTCCTCACTCTTCACCAATGGATCCAACCCCTTTGGGCAAATTTGAAAGTTGAATTATGTTTCCTTTATTTCCTATTTGCCACTATAATGAAATGTATTTAAGTTTTTTTTCTTAATTGTTGTAGATGTTTGGTGGAGAAATTATGGTGCAAGAGCACCACTCTTACAAAATTTTGTTGTTTGGATGCTAAGCCAAACTTGTGGTGCTTCAGGTTGCGAACACAATTGGAGTTTATTTGAAAGCATACACACAAAGAAGTGCAACATGTTAGAACTTAGAAATTACAATTATTATATTTTTTGACCCTCTTAACATATATATGTCCCTCAAGAGTCATTAAATTTGTTATGACCCTCTTACAGGTTATATTTTTAATGCTTGAATGATATGGTTTATGTCCACTCTAATATTTGACTGTGGTGGGTAGCTTGAGAAAATCCTTGTTGTGGATGCCATTTCCTTGGAAAACATTAACACAATGTCTCAGTGCAATGTGGACTATGAGATGCCTATTATGGAGGAGACACTTGAGTGGTAGCAGGTGCAGAGGGCAGGGGAGGAGTAGCAACAATAGGCGCCGGGGGCAGAGGACCACTTTGACACCACAAAGGGTGATGTGTCAACCTCGACACCACCTTCTACACAGATTGATACACCTACACCCCCTAGTCACCCTTAGAGCGATGATGTAGGACCTCCTAGTGGCAAACAATCCATGACCTTTTCCTGTAAAAGGGGGAGAGGGAATGCATAGCTAGTTTCTAGATTTGTCGTTGTAGATGACTCATGATGATGAGATACATTTATATATGATTGATGTCATTTGGTATTGGTTGTCTAGTTTTAAGTCCTTGATTGGACAGCTATCAGGGTTCAGTATCGACTTTGATGTATCATTTGGCATCCACTACATCATATATATCAATGTTTTTTCCATATTTATGTGCCAATGTGCTTGTTTGATGTTGCTGTTGGTTTATATTTTACAAAAAATTGAAAAAAAGGAATTTATTCTGTATTTTTTAATGCTTATTGTGGTTTGCCGATTTTTGCCTTTTTTTGCTAGTGTTTCTAATGTCTTGATGCCCGGACCCTCGGAATTTTTTATCTGATGCTGATTTTTCATCAATGGGCTGAAGCAGCACATACTGTTGTTTACTTGCTAAATAGGAGTCCTACAAATGCAGTGCGTGGTATCAAAGGCAATGCATGGTATCACACCTGGAGAGGCATGGTCCAGAAGGAAACCATAAGTGAATCAGTTACTTGTGTTTGCTTTTGTTTCTTATGTTCCAATGCAAAAAAAAGAGAGAAATAAATTGCACCCAAACTACAAAAAGTTGTTTGTTGGGTATATTGATCATTTCAAGGCTGATAGGTTGTTGGAATAGATGTTGTCACTAACAAAATAATCATCACCGGGAATGTAATTGTAGATGAGAGATCAGGTCTATTTCAGTCTCTTTCAGATTCAAAACTTATGAAAATTGCTGGTTTGAGGCTGAAAAATCAGGCAAGCTGCAGGGAGAAATGTTACAAGTTCATAGCCATGCATTAGGAGATGGTGTAGGAAGCACATGAAGGTAGAGGTTGAAATTTCTCTAGGAGCAGGATATATGGCTTATTTGACTGATAGAATAGCAATGTGTTTACCAAAATGTTGTTAGATTACATTAGAGGATGTGGCAGAAGATGAGCTTCCACAACCCAAAGAAGAATGGTCAAGTGGAAGGCCGAAATGAGGAGGTAAGCAAGGTTTAAAACAAGTTTATTTTTCTTTGTGGTCTGTGATTGTAAATATTTATGAACGCCAGTTTGATGAAAATGGTGAAGCTGAAGATGAGTGGTAGAAAGTACTCACAAAGATTGAAGGAAAATTTACTTCTATCACGAAGCTAGATATATCCAGGTTATTTCCAACCTAAATCACCTTGTTTGTGTTCGTATTCAAATTCGACAACAATTGAACTTGAAAAAAAAAATCACCAAGCCAATTTTTTTGTATAAAATTCGTCATTAAGTTTGAATATATATATATATATATATATATATATCTGTGTGTGTGTGTGTGTGTAATTATCTGACTTGCATAAATCAATTTCTAAATTATATAGTTTTTATTATATAATGTAACTTCTATAGAGTACTAAAAGTATAGAGTATCATTCAATAGCATGTGATGGCGAACAAAGGCATTCTTTCAATGGACAAATGATATTCCATCCATTGGGGAATGGGCAGAGGCAATCTGACAACCCTTTCAGTGAGTCGCGACCACTTTGGAAACCATTTTCGAGAACTCATTGCATGTATCAAAGCACCTTAGAAGGAATACATTCGAGGGCATCCATTCATTGGAGGGCATGTGCAGATGTAAAGCACATTCGAAGGCATAAAGTGGAGGCTGCACAATCTTTCCATCAAGAAAACATTGTCAAGAAGAAACTGTGTCTTGGTTGCTTTCATAAGGTAAGCTTGAACATTACATTCATGTAATCTAAGAGATAAACAAATTTCCAGGCAACTTTCCTTTAAATAGAATGAATTAAAGGTGAATTTAAATGTTATTTTAATGGAATTGAGATTCATTCAATGCAATGAAATTTGGTTGGTGAATTTGAACGAATTTCTTTGCCATGCCTTCGAATTTGGCGAATTTGGAACTTAATGGCTGAACTTGTTGACTTAGGTTCCAACCATGGCGATACAATATGGCTGGTGGATTTGGAGGAAAGACTTGAAGAGTGGTTTGTGTTAAAAACAACTACAAGGGTTGCAAGTTGCAAGTAAGAGGAATCTTGTGCACATGGCTCTTTATGGGTTAAGGCAGGCCCTAAGGGATTGGAATTTGAAAATTGATATACTTTGCTACCTAGGTGTAGAAAAGAGCCACTTATTGAGTGTTAATCAGCTTCTGCATTTACGGTAGTTGGGATGCATGTTTTGGCCTGTTATAGCATAAGTTGTAGGTTGGGCAAAGCCCGACCCAACCAAGGAACAAGTGCGACAACTTTGGGAATCCTACACCCAATGTCACCTTGATGTAGGTCCCACACTTCAAGGGTGACTAGGTCACTCTAGGGAGGTGATCCTGGTGACCCTAGGGGGATTGAGATGGAGATGGAGATAGATGGAAGTGGAGCCCCTATGGGTCGAGTCTAAATGGAATGAAGGGTAGGGAGAGATGCCTTGTAAGCCAAGTAAAGGCTGCCCCATAGGTATAGTGCTTTTTCAGATGATTGTACCTGCCCGAGACACAAGAAAACACACCTTGCAACAGTATATGTTAGTTGGATCAGCAAGTTAAGCCTGATGTCCCTAATTTGCAGCAATAGATGACAGTATATATCAGCAAGAAAAAGATACTATAAGCTGCTCAATATGTGCTCAAGATCAAGTAGAAAATGCAAGAGAAAGATTAGCAATTGACTAGCTAAACTCAAGATGAAGAACCAAAACTCTTAGCACAAAGATAAGGCTGTTGTAAACACTGGTCTGCAGCAAATAATATTAGCCTTGTTATCCCCGATATCTAGGGATAACTAGGAGATCATGTCTCGAGGCCCACATGGTCCTAGACATGGAGTACCGAGAGCAGGAGCGACCTGAGCATGGTCCTGGAGGACCCATCTTCTTCTTCTCAGCCAGTCTTGTCCTGACATCCATACCAGCCTCCATCACCACCGGCCTGGGCTTGCATCAGAAAGGGTTCTTGCTCCATGAGGTAATTGGTCCGAGGTATCATGGTATGTGTCATATTTGATCATTATAACCCTCTTATGTATGCATTAGATCTCTTTCATTTCAGATAACTGCTTGGATTTT
>ML776919.1:440214-456856 GCA_009831015.1 Picea engelmannii | reverse complement strand
ACCTTTTAGCCTTTCTTTAACCCAGATTGCCTTAGGGACGTCTCCCTTGGACTTGCCCTCCTAAATAGAAAGAGCTCCCCATCGAGGTGACAGTGGGTGGGGAAGCTCCTGTTACGCCGGTTTCAAGCCCTGACTCAAGCTCTCGGACCATTCCTACAAACCGTGCGATAACAAGCCTTATGGCTGTAACATTCAATGTATTACAGCAAGAAAATCAGCCACTAGAATCCCCTCAAACTTTGCCAAAAATTGCGCTAGGACAAGGAGAGTAAATGTGCAAACTTTGAGCAAAAACCAATGGTTGATAAGAGAGTTATCAAAGCAAGTGTGTTAGAGTTTCTGCAGCCCTAATGGCTGAAGATGCAAATTTGTAACAACAACAATAAGTAGCCCTTAGATGAGGACGCCCTAGTGGCTGTGAGGTGCCCAAGGCACAAGGAAGACAATCAACTTTGCAAGAAGTAAAAATGACCGAAATTCACGTTTCCCAATGCAATAATTTATTTCTCCAATGCAACAAATTAATGACTAGTGCCTTTACTGTTGAGTTAATGGAGTCACAATGAGCTTAGAGAAGCTACCTGCTTGGGAGTGTAAGCCCTTTTACTTCCCAAGGCAAGTTTCTCTAAGCTAGGGTTTACGCTAAGAGGGTGTATGCCCTTATACTTCTCTTAGCAAACCCTTAATCAACGAGATGAAGCAATAAAATGGTGAAGACTATGGTGAGGGTGTATGCCCTTATACTTCCCACCTAGCGCCTAGCATAACAATACTTGACTTGAATAAAATGATAGCAAGAGAGTAAAAACCATACCAAGATCAAGAGAGATGCTAAGATAATCCACCACAAGAGCTAGAAAATAACCTTCCAAGGCTAGCGCATCACTTCTTCCATTAATCATTCACAACCATAGCCATACACAAGTGGACAAGAGCTAAAAGAGCTAAGGAGGCCGAAAATTTCAGACCAAAACCTCTCACAAGAGGAGAGTTGTGATTCAAAATGAGATCTTATGATCTTTATTTATACAAAAATTAGCGAACATAGCTTGTTCACAAAATAAGGAGTAAAACACAAGATTAGGGGTCAACAACCCCAATCTTGCCCCCTTAACACAATAATATTAAATAATTCACTTAAAATTTCATCTTTTGCACAAATTAAACCCTAATCTAGGATGACGTCACCCCTTTAGGGGACGTTTTTCCACTTTGAGGAGGTCGTTGGTGTTGGAGAAGCATGGAAGGGCCTCCCAAGGCCATGTGTTAAGCATCTAGGTGATCTCATCATGGTGAATACCCTTTTCTCCTCAAAACGTCCAAGTGCAAATGAGTGGCACCTCACCACCAAGCCCTAGGCCCCAATATCATGATGTCATGCTCAAAGTGGGACGTTTTGCCCCTCCTGGGCAAATCGTTTTGGCAAGCAATGGGTGGGATAGGTCGTCCAAGTCATCATCAAGGCCGTCTAAGTCATCTCTCTCTCATCTGGCATGCGGGCCCCTGGCATCCAGCCTGTGGGCTTGTAGCCCCATGGAAGCCCAAGCTAGGCTTGTTCTCCCAAAACTGTCCACCAGCTAGGTCCTGCAAAGACAAATGAACACGCCCTCCAAGGATCTCAAGTCATAAAATCATGATAAGTGGATCTAATCAATAAATAAGCCATCTAAGCATGTGCATCAAATATTACCATATCAAACAATTAACAGCTCAAAGACACTATGCGACTTGTCAAGCTTAAGTATGGGAGCGTTGACGAGGTGTCCTATTGGGTAGATCTTGCCCTAGGTCAAGGAGAACTTCCAAGTTGTCCCTCTCTAAGCCATGTAAAGTGGATGAGGTGGCAGGGGTCAAGACTTAATGGGCATAGGGCTCATGACATGCTAGGGGTTGCAATGTCTCATTCATGGGCGCCTTTGTAGAGGGTGTGTGGTACCTTCATCTACAATGCACTTTTTCCAAGCCCATCATTTTCCTTTTATCTTTCTTTCTTTATATTTTCTTTCACAATAACATAAGGAGAGATTGAAGGTCACTGCCCTGGCGTGGTGTCCAGATGGTGGCAATGTCACCCACAAATACCTAATGGAAATGAGAACGATGGCTCGTGTTGAGACCCCCTTTCTCTTAGCCATGCAACTGAGAGTCACTGCCTTGGTTTGGTGACCAGATAATGACATTGTCATACCACTAGATATCCATGGACATGATAGGTCGACTCATGATGAGACCTCCTATCCTTTAATCTACCTTTCAAGCATTTCTTTGTTATATTATGGGTCCCCTTTTATTTAAAGATAAGCATTTTATTGCTTTCTTGGGTGATCCCTGGGCGAAGCATCTGGAAGGTTTATATAAGGCTTTTATCTTTTACCCAACACCAACCCCTCTGGGCCTTTAGCCCCCTTTTCCCATAGAATGAGGGACAACCCCTTCTTGGGTCAATACACCCTAAAATCCCAAGAGATAAGGAAACGAAGGGGAACAATGATGGAAACTGGTAAGTATGGTCGGGAACGGTACGATGGCTCATTAAGGGAGTTCCTAGTAGCAAACCCATCCTCAAAGAAGACCCCTTATTAGGGCACAATGTCAACCACCAAGGTGAAGCAGGGCAAAAGGCATAATGTCCAAGCACATATCATGAAATCTAGAGTAGTTCAAGATACAACATAATCAAATGGCTTAAATATTGAAATGACGCTTACCATAATACTGACTTGTACCTCATGGAGCAAGGCCCACTGCCTTCTAGAAGCCAGTTGGTGTGGTGGATGCCATCTGCAAAACTGTGGGTTTTCCATCTGTGCAAAGGGTATTGTTGGTCATGTAGTCTCTCGACACTCCATATCTGCAACTTGAGGGTCTTGAGACATGATCTGCTTAGTTATCCACAAAATGGGGATAACATGGCCAACACTTGCTCTCATTTGGCTAATGATTTAATGGTTAGACATGTGGTTGGTGAGTTGGCATATCATGTGTCAATAGAGCTAGATACATGTCATTTAGTCAATTTTATTCAACTAGGCCAGATACAAGTCATGTATCTCACTTTGTGGTAGCATCAAAGCTGATTTTTGGAGTACAATTGAGGGGTATGTGGTGCATACAAAAGACACTAATTGTGAGATTGTGGACACCAAAATGGAAAATTTCCAGCATGTTGACATTCATCATCATCGCATTCAATGGATGTTTGATAGTGAGGATCTTGCACTGCATCATTACACAACTGTAGTGTTTTTTGGATAAAATGCTTCATTATTCAATTAATATAAAGAATGAAAGTACATGCATTTTATACCAAAAAAAGGCTGTGAGAACAACCACCATAAGCTAAAGCCGCAAGGAAAAAGCACCTAGCCTATCAAAAATCGCCACGCAAGGCATAAAAAATGAAGAATCATGATAGTCAATAGTGTTTGAGGCAAAAATCAATAAACACAAGTAAACATGCCACCTGGCTAAAGCGAAGAGGGAGATGAAGTAGTTGTTGGATCTAAGCCCACTAGATAAGATAAGATAAGATAATTTTATTAATGTCCAACGAATGACCACAAAAGTAGGTCAATGGGATTGAAAAATACATCAAGTGTGGGTACAATGTGGGAGTGCAAAAGCATCTCCTAGATAATGCTGAGAATAACAAAAAGAAAGAAACCCTCGGTCTAATTACTGCCAAGGAAAAAAAAGTTTATATAACAATATCATATGTGTGGTGATACAAAGTGGGAGTGTCCATGGTAGGATTTGGACAACTTAATACTAGCCGAGAGGCGAAGCTAGTGAGGTCAATGTCTCCTGGATATAATGACCAATGGTGAGGGGGCCGACGAGGGTCGTGCTGGCTCATTGTCAGAGTCCTCGAGTATCATAGGGGGATCCATCTGTATGATCCTGGGGGGGATGTAGGAGCGAGGAAGCTCAGTTCTCCTATCATCTGAGGTCGAAGGAAATAAGCTATGAATAGATCTCCGATTGCTTTGCTAGGGCTGGGGGGTGGTTCGATGGGCGAGAGGTGCCCTGCTCTGGACTCGTCTGGAGCTGAAACATCTGTCGTGTTGAGGCTGCGTGGTTAGGTGTATGGTCCTGCACCTTCGAACTGGTCTCGAATATATCGGTTGATCTCCAGGGGGGAGAATGGGATCGAGGTCTCACCACTCTATGGTTTGAGGTACTCTGGAACTCGGACTGTCGTTTGTTGCTCCAATCTGGTGGGAGGGCATGGAAGTATGAAGTGATCCTCCTAGTCTGTCCCGAGTGGGGGGCGGTGTGCAAGAGCTGGGATCTGTGACTAAGAATCTCCATGATGAAAAGAGCTAGGCACCTCTGATCCTGATATCGAAAGAAGGTAGAGATGGAGTCCCTCGAGTCCCTGTAGAGGCAGTAGTAATGTCCTCGGATCTCATAGTAAACGGGGCACCGAAAAATGAGGTGTATCTCTATCTCTGGCTCCTGTAGGTGACACATCTGGTAGATCCTATTAGAACGTGGGATATGGTGATCAGTCTCAACTTAGAGTCTATGGGAACCAACCCGGAGTTGTCCCAAAGGGATCTTGAGTGAGTGTATCCAATGTTTGTACGTGTATGGGGGGTGGATAATGATACCATCCTGCAACTCCATGAAGTGCTCTAAGTAGAATGACATCTTCGAGCCTAGGCTCGTCGGGGGTGAGGTCCAGGTGACTTGGATATATAATATGTATATGTCCTCTCTGATATCTCGTTTCACAATCTGTCTAGTCAGCAAGAGATGGGTTGGGGCATCTAAGGAGTATCTGAAAGGGGGAAGGCGCTCTGGGGAGATGTTCATTGACTGGAGAAGTCGGGATGCATCTGAAAACCATCCTCTTGTGCATCTTGTGGAGTGATCTGTCTTTGGGAGGAGGTCCCCATCAATCAGTTGTAGGATAAGAATAGGTTCCCATTTGTTGTTGCCTTGTTTGGGCTCTTCAAGATGCTCTTGTTCAGATATGGCTAAGGGATAGTCAGAAACTTATCAAACCGGGGGATCTCCAGGATCCTTGCAGGTGGCCAACTCTTTTGTATTTCTTGATGCTCTCTTATTGCTGGGCTTGACATGTGCTTAGTCTAACAACCCTCATAAGCTCTAGAGTGTGCAAAGTAAGTAGGTGAGTGCCCTTCAAAAGGCACTTTGTTGACAGTACATGATGCACTAGTCTAGTAATCCATTAGCTCATATGGATGTGCCACTTTCATTTCCTCCTTTTGCATCTACACCTAAATTTGTAGATACATATGGGCATAGCTTAGGGAGCCATCGTGCTAGGTAAAAATTGTGTTTAGTTGTGCATTTGCGAAAACACATTCATTATTACTTGTTTTCCAAAGTTGATTTAAAACATTAATTCTAATCCCTTGCCATGTGTGAATTTCATGGCCTATGGGAGAGAGACTCCTAAAAGGGTAGACTTCCAGGTGATACTCAATGGGAGCAATTAGTGATATAACTTATAAGCCCACTTCTAGGTAGATTGGGTGTATTCACAATACTAAAAAAGGTGCCTCAAGGTTTCATTTTTGTTAGGTTTCACATCTAATGTCGGCCTTGAAGATATCCATTGGTAACCATTGATTGACTTATATTTCTTGAATCCTTTCCTTTGATTCCATGCCTAGTCCTCCCACCAACTTGTAGCCCTGGCAAGCCAAGCTTCAGAAAAAAATTTGTCTAGATTTAGACTTTAAATTTTTTCTAATATAAATCTATCAATAGTGATAAGCTTGAACTCCCTTTTTAAAGTCTCCAAGTCTTCTAGTCTCTAGACTAATTGCCATAGAAATCTCTAGGGAAATGGATGCCCTTTTAAAAAAATATTTTGGCCGAGAACCAAATATTCTTAGCTAAAGGTTTGCCATCATCTAGGCGGAGTTCAGGGCACATCCTTTTTGCCTTGAGGCCATCTACAGACTTGTCTCTTTCCTTTGTAAATTTTGGACTCTTGGTGACTCTCCTTTGGGTAGGGATTGATACCCCTACTTCTCTGCTCCTTTTAGATTCTCACCTTTGCAGCTACCCTGGGGCAGATTTATTGTTAGTTTTGTGAATTTTCTTCAAACCCAGTTCACTAAATCAATTAATTTTTTTGTTAACTGATTCTGCAAGGTTTTCTTCACAAATAAATAATACACAACAGAAAATAATAACCAGGAACTTAACAGTAAAAGATAACAACAATCACATCACATGTACACAAGTAATTTTTGGACAATTCGTCCTTGGAAAAACCCCGGAGGGAAAACCAGTGCAGCAGATTTGGATTTTATTATTATTGAGCAGGAAAATATAGAGATCTCTTACAATAAAATCAGCCCATCCAAATACAAAACCTCCTCAACAAATGTATGGGCCCCTTCTGCAAATCCTCCTGATTAGATCTGTAGGAAAAGACCTCTACAATGCTGAAGATGTGTGCCAATCTCAGTGTAGAAGTCTCCTCTGTCTCCCTGCAAACTCTCTCTCCAAACCCTCAAGCAATTCTCCTCTTTCTCTCTTCAGAAAATTGCCTCTCTTGTGCATAATGCACTCCTCTCCAAGTTGATCTCCTTTTTACTCAATGAGCAAGTGAGAAACCCTATCTCCAAAAGGATGGAGGGCCAAGATTGATCCTCATACACCTTATGTGATCAATGGTCAAGATTAAAAGACCACAACTTAAATTATTTCTCACTTTAACTTTATAAAAAGTACTCACTAAGTCAACATTAAAATATAACCCATTTAATGTACTTTTTCCTAAGTGCAATTTTAAGAAAAAGATTAACCGATCAACTTGGATAAGTTTCATTGTCCTCCTCCATGCTAGGATGCCATGCATGGTGAAGACCTCCCTTGCTATCCAATCTCAACACTCCCTCTTAGCGAGGAAGGGATTCTGTCTCAACCCCATATGATCTTTGAACTTTTCAAACTTCTGTCTGTTCAGTACCTTGGTGAAAATATCTGCCATCTGCTCATCAGTCTGTATGTAATCAAGCCTCACGGCTCCTCTCTGTACACAATCCCGGATTAAATGATACCTGATATCGATGTGCTTGCTACGATCATGAAACACCGGATTCTCAGAGAGCTTGATGCAACTTTGATTGTCACAATGAATCACAGTAGCTTTTAGCTCCTGCTTGAACAATCCCAAGAGTAACTTCCTAAGCCACAGTGCCTCACATGCTGCCAAGCTAACAACCATGTACTCAGCCTCATTAGAGCTTAATGCCACTGATTTTTGCTTCCTGCTGAACTAAGAAATTATGCGCGATCCAATGCTGAAACAACAACCCAAAGTACTCTTTCTGTCCTTTGCACATCCTGCCCAATCAACATCTATAAAGCCTGGCAATCTCACTCCACCACTACGCTCATATAACAACCCGTACTCCACTGTACCACTGAGGTAGCGAAGCACATGCTTCACAACTATCCAATGTACTCTCTGAGGGTCCACCATGAACTGACTCAAAGAGTTTACTGCAAAGCTGATATCTGGTCGAATATTGACCAGATACATGAGCAATCCAATTAACTGACGATACACAGTGGGGTCTACTGTCTTTGAATTTGAATCATCAATCTTCGTCCAATTTGTGACTAGAGGCATGGACATGGGCCTACAATCTATCATCCTGAACCTACGCAAGATCTCCATTGTATACTTCCCCTGTCCCAAGAAGAAGCGCCGATCCTGCTGCCAGATCTCCAAACCAAGGAGGTAATGCATCAACCCAAGGTCTTTCATCTCAAACTCAGCTGCAAGGTTGACCTTGTAATTTGCTATCAACTGCTCATCCCCTCTCAGAAATAGGTCATCTACATATAACACCAGTATGAGAGGCACTTCCTTTGCAAGAAAATACAAGTTCGGATTAGCCTCGCTCTGCTGGAAACCCATCTCCCTCAAGTAGCTGTCTATCCTTGAGTACCATGCCCGAGTTGCCTGCTTGAGCCCATACAAGGCTCTTCTCAGTCTACACAAATCCCTCTAGCTGCCTACCTCAAATCCCTCTAGCAGCTCAACATATACCTCTTCCTCAACAACTCCGTTAAGGAAAGCAATCTTCACGTCTATCTAGTGAACGCGCTAGCCCTTTTTTGCTGCCAACGATATGACTGCTCGGATCGAGGAACTCCTGGCCACCGGGGCGAAAGTCTCCTCATACTCAACTCCCTCTCGATGTGAAAACCCCTTGGCCACGAAGCGGGCTTTGTACTTGCCCATGCTTTTATCTGTTGCATGCTTGACCTTGTAGATCCACTTGGATCCAACC
This sequence comes from Picea engelmannii, assembly GCA_009831015.1. NCBI lineage: Eukaryota > Viridiplantae > Streptophyta > Pinopsida > Pinales > Pinaceae > Picea > Picea engelmannii. The sequence goes on along the minus strand of ML776919.1, from coordinate 448,568 downwards.
ACCTTTTGGCCTGGGCACCACCTCCCATACATCATTCTTCATAATGGAGGCATATTCCTCCATCATGGCCTCCTGCCACACTCCATGCTGTGCACCTTGCTCATAAGTGGAAGGCTCTGCATTAATGAGCTATGTCATTAACACCATGTACCCAAGTCTCTCTGGTGGTTTACTTCGTCTGAAATCTTTCTCTGGAAGTCCTGCCAACCTGGAATCATTGGCTGTGGACTTATACCACTTAGGCCGTGGCCTAGTATTCTGCTCATGTGGAACTACATCACGTTGCTCCTCCTCCTCATCATCTCGCTCTTGATGATCCTGTCTAACTATCTCCCTCTCAAAACTTGTACCTGTATTTGTATCAATACCCTGTGTCTGACTCTGTGATCCAATGCTCTGACTCTATGCCTCCTCGGGCTTGACTCCCGAATCCTGTCCCTGCTGGTCCCGTGCCTGCAAGTCTTTAGACCTCCTCAATGCATGCTCCTCCTTGAACTGTACATCCCTACACACTATGATCTTCTTGCGTGCTGGCACAAAGATCCTGTAGGCTTTGGAAGCCTTGCTATATCCAACAAGCAACCCCTTATCTGCTGTGGGTTCTAGCTTTGTCCTCTTCTCCGAAGGGACATGACAGTATCATACGTTGCCCCAGATGCAAAGATGTCTCACATCTGGTTTGGTACTTGTAAATACCTCCTCAGGTGTCAACTTCCCCAAAATTGTGTGGGGACTCCTGTTCTGAATATAAAGAGCTGTGCGACTAGCCTCTGCCCATAAAAACAGAGGCAAACCCTGATCATGTATCATCGCCTGTGTGACTCCGACTATGGTCCTGTTCTTTCTCTTGGCCACTCCATTTTGTTGAGGATTGTAAGGAACGGTGAGTTCCTTCTTGATCCCCGCTGCTGCGCAATAATCCAGAAACTCCTTGGAGTTGTACTCACGCCTGTTGTCAGATCTCAACACTCGAATCTTCCTGCCAGTCTGGTTCTCAACCAGAGCTCTGAACTCCTGAAATTTGTCGAAGACTTCATCCTTAGCCTTCAAGAAGTATCTCCAGGTTTTCCTGGTGTAGTCATCAATGAATAGAACAAAGTATTTGAAGCCACTCACTGACTCCACACTCATCATACCACGTATGTTAGAATGTATCAAGTCCAATACTCCCTTGGACCTGTGCTCACTCGGTAGAAATGGTCTCCGGGCATACTTGCCCATTGCACAACCCTTGCAAGGGTCATGCCTCTCTGTTGTGAACTTAGGCAACCCTATGATTGCCTGTCTTAAGTTCCCCAACGCACCAAAGTGTATGTGCGCCATCCTCCTGTGCCACAACTCTCCCATGTCTGTGGTTGTACTGACTAATGCTCTCCCTGGCTGAAACTGAAGCTTGTACACCTCTTCTCGAACCCCAATCAGCCTGCCCATCTTCTCACTTGACCCTGTTGGCCTGACGAACACCCTTCCATTACGGAAGATGACCACATACCCTTTATCCTCAAGAGTAGAGATCGAGATGAGGTTCTTTTTCAACCCCGGAACATATAGTACATCAACAAACTAGAGTGGTTTACCCGACTCCCTCTGAAACAAAACTGTACCAACCCCTTGCGCCTTGTAGCGCCTGTCATCTTCGAGCTCTATAACTAGATTCACGCCTCCCTCTTGTAGCCTAGTGAAAAATTCCTTGCGCCCTGTCATATGACAAGATGCTCCACTGTCGACAAACCACATGTCTGAGACCGTTGCGCTAGACATACAAGCTATGAAGCAAAAATCCTCCTCGAAGCTTTTGACAAACTCATCCACTGCTGCTGAAGCTGCCATCTGCGGTTGGTTCTTCTTCTTCTTCTATGGACACTGTGAGGCAAAGTGTCCCATCTTGTGACATTGGAAACATTTGACTTTTGAAAAGTCAATGTTCTTCTTTCCACCCTTCTTTTTCTTCTGCTTACCCTTGCCTTTGCTCGCAAGAGCCAAGCCTTCTTCATCCACAATCTGTGATGAAGATGAAGATCTGCTAGACTGACCAAGTTTGATCTCCTCCTACACCAAATCATCCCATAATCGCTGCCAATCAGGGAGTTTCTCCCGAGCTACAACTCCATGCACAAACACATCCCATGACTTCGAAAAGCCATTCAATGCCACACGTACCAACTTAGACTCTTCAGTTTTCTCACCTACTGCGCCTAGCTCATCCCTGATCTGTGTAAGTCGAGTAAGGTAGTGAACCACACCTTCCCCTTTAGCCATCTTGGTACTTCTTAGTCTTTCCCTAAGCACCATCACCCTGTTTTCATTTTTACTCTGGTAAAGGTCATTCAAGGCAGCCCACATCTCCTTAGCGGGCTTTTTCCCTGTGAGGTGAGGGATTATGTGATCCTTTACCCCATCAAGGAGTATGCTCTTGGCTTTAGCCTCACCCTTCTTCCAGGTCACTAATGTAGCTGCATTTGTGGGTGTTGCAGTCTTATCATCAATGTGGTCAAGGACATCATTGACATCCAAAACCATAGTGACCCTTTCCTTCCAGGTGACAAAGTTTTGAGCACCCTGAAGTCTATCCTTCATTCTCAAGGTCATGGCCATTTCTAAAAATGATTACGTGCTGCAATATACCCTTCTGTTTTATAGATCTGAACTCCACTAATGCAAATGTATGTTTTTCTTTGCAGATCTACACTTCTATGTTGCAGATCTGAACTTTTGTGCTACAGATCTGAACTTTTGTGTTGCAGATCTGAACTTATCTGCTGCAAATCTGAACTTATGTGTTGCAGATATGAACTTATTTGTTGCAGATCTGAACTTTTGTGTTGCAGATCTGAATGTAATGCTGCTTCTTCAACAATCTTGCTCTGATACCATGTGAATTTTCTTCAAACCCAGTTCACTAAATCAATTAATTTTTCTGTTAACTGATTCTGCCAGGTTTTCTTCACAAATAAATAATACACAACAGGAAATAAGAACCATGAAATTAACAGTAAAAGATAACATCAATCATATCACATGTACACAAGTAATTTTTGGACTATTCGTCCTTGGAAAAACCCTGGAGGGAAAACCAGTGCAACAGATTTGGATTTTATTATTATTGAGCAGGAAAATATAGAGATCTCTTACAATAAAATCAGCCCAGCCAAATACAAAACCTCCTCAACAAATGTATGGCCCCCTTCTGCAAATCCTCTTGATCAAATATGTAGGAAAAGACCTTTGCAATGCTGAAGATGTGTGCCAATCTCAGTGTAGAAGCCTCTTCTATCTCCTTGCAAACTCTCTCTCCAAACCCTTAATCAATTCTCCTCTTTTTCTCTTCAGAAAATTGCCCCTCTCTTGTGCATAATGCACCCCTCTCCAAGTTGATCTCCTTTTTACTAAATGAGCAAGTGAGAAAACCTATCGCCAAAAGGATGGAGGGCCGAGATTGATCCTCATAAACCTTATGAGATCAATGGTCAAGATTAAAAGACCACAACTTAAATTATTTCTCACTTTAACTTTATAAAAAATACTCATTAAGTCAACATTAAAATATAACCCATTTAATATACTTTTTCCTAAGTACAATTTTAAGAAAAAGATTAACCCATCAACTTGGATAAGTTTCATTGTCCTCCTCCATGCTAGGATGCCATCATGGTGAAGACCTTCCTTGCTATCCAATCTCAACAAGTTTTTGGAGGCCTCTAGGTTACTTAGTTTGTGGCCATCTATCAAGATCTCCTTCCCCTTTTCAAGTACTTTCTAGACACTCTAGGTCACCTCCCCTTGTGTAAATAGGACTTGAACAAGGTGATCATAGAGGACATGTATAGGGAGTATATTCAAGTCACTTGGATTGCACCTCTTAGGGTCTTTTTCGTAAGATGGCTTTCTATTTTGAACACTTTTGGTAGTTGAGAGACGACCTTATTGTTGGACTTGCTTATATGTGCCAACATTGGATGCATGCCCTCAAGATTCCCCTTGGTTAGTTTTGGGTTGGCTGTCATCGGTTTCAGGTTGAGACTGATCACCACCTCCCTTCTCCCTCACATTATTTGTCGACTTTGCCAGCTATAAGAGACTGAGTCAGAGGAGCACCTCATCTTGTATGTTATCTATCATGAGATCAAGGGGAGGTTTTATTGTGTCTCTCTCTCTCCACATTTTTTCATTATCTAGATCAAAGATGCTTAACTCTTTTTTTGAGGGTGATTTTTAGGCATAGATCATAGTCCTTGTGTGGATCTCCCATACAGATCCTTTTTGGCAGATCACCTCTTTCTTCTATGTTGTCTTGTTCACTCGGGGGCAACAAGTGATAGGTAGAGCTCCATGCCTCATTGGATATCATATTGGTGAGACCTCGGATTTACTCTTGACCCCACCTTCTCCTTCTTGATGAATTGACCGACTTCCACAAGACTTTTGAAGAGCTCCTGTCCTAGACCCAAGGATATACTTCATCAGACTGAAAGACAAATGAAATCTAGAAGGCCCCATAACTAGACTCCCTTTGTGTAGAATTATACTATCCAGGCTTTGTCGGGCAACCAATCATCAACTCAAAGATGTTCTCCCTGGGGTTGATTGTTCGGAGTGATGAACCACCTTGATCTAGGCCACCCAAAGGGTTCCTCACAGGATTACACAGCCAGGCCCCCTCACCCTTGGGTACTCTCTAGATGACATTATCAAATAGTGCATTGCCCCCTTTATGGACTTGGTAGTGGAGTCTTCTTCTCTCCCCCTCCTTTTGGCATCTGCTTCTAGTTCTAGCACACCTTGACATGTTTTTGCTTTAACTTTGCTTTTGCACTCATTTTGTGTTTCTTTCTTTTAGCTATGTTCTTAGCTCTTTTTTTGTTGTTGATGGCACTCCCACTATGTATTTACACTGGATGTACTTTTTTAGCCCCATTGACCTAATTTTGTGGTCATTTGTTGGACATTGATAAATCAACTTATCTTATGTACCTTTCCCATATGGCAAGAGGAAGTTATAAAAGTTACATTCATCAAGAGAGATGATCATTCTTTCTTAATCATTTGGGATTAGTGTCTCACAATGATGTTTTAATGTGCAAGTCATCCCTTTCAGACAGATAGAGCACATGCTTTAATTACAGACACGAATATTAAACATGCGACATTTTTACTTTTCAAAAATCATCAAACCTAGTTTGCCTTCACTTGGGTGCAAGTGAAACTTGTAGTGTGTTTTCTAGCCAAACTCACTTGCACAACAGGTGCAAGTGGATACTTAGACAAGATTTTACTGTGAACAAAAGGACACATGTTTTAGCTTCTTGTTACTTCTTCCATAAATTGGAACTCAAAAGTGTTGAGATTTGGGTACCTTGGAAAGTGGTCCCTTTGTGTTTTTGAGTATCTAAACACAAAGGGGGAGACTATTACCCTTAATACTTTACTTTATGTTCTAATTTCACGTTGACTTAGGAGATTTAAGTAAAAAATGAAATATGTCACTTAAGTTATTAACGTGACATTTAATTCACTTTGTGGGTGAATTGAAGGACATGAGGCAAACTAAGGAAACTTGGGAAAGTGGGTTTCCTAAGTGAGATTTTTTGGATTAAATCTCACCCATTGATTAGACATGGCTAGATTGGATCTAGGCCATTGATCTTTTAGGGTTTGGCCAAAGAGAGGCTAAAGGAGGGAAAAGGGTAAGGATGAAACTCATTCTTCACTTGAGACATTTGAGAGGAGAGGAGGAGAAGAAAAACCACTTGGGCGCATTCCTTGAGGAGAGGAGGGTGCATGAGGTCTATGGTTTGAGGAGAAGCCATTGTTGAGGTGCAAGCGTCCTTGGAGAGTCTACCATGGAGGTTGGGCACCATCTTGAGTAGGGGCCCATTCTTAAGGGAGAGGGGCGCACAAGATTGTGGAGGGGCGCTTCTTGTGAGAGGAGGAGCATCAAGCTCGAGGAGAGGGCACACCTTGTTGAGGAGTCTCACTTGCTAGAGGAGAGGCGCACTCTAGAGGAGTGGAGGGCGCAAGGCAAGTGAGGGTGCATACCTGGTTTGAGGTTTTGCTAGAGGAGGGGCGCATTTGAGCATAGTGTGCACCAAGCCATGGAGGGAGGCACTCTTGTGTAAAGGGTGCAAGACCAAGGGAAAAGGCAAAGGCAAAGGGCAAGGTTCAAGCAAAGGCAAAGGCAAAGGCAAGCACAAGGAAAGAGAGCCAAGGGATTAGCAAGAGAAGAAGGGCGCACCAAGGCAAAGGGCGCCTTCCTTCAATGGGCTAGTAGGGACTCCAAAGCATCCAAGTGTGGTTGCTATTGTACTAGGTTCACTTGTTTATGTTTTCCTCGTTGTAAATTTTGCTTTGAGATCTTTTATATACATCTATCTCCAAATTGGTTTTCCCCGGGGGGGTTTTATCCAGGGTCATGTTGACCAAAAATACCTGTGTCCATTTTCATGCATGCTTAGTTGTGTAGATCATCATTTTAGAGTTGTAAAGATCTAGAGGAGTGTTATTTGTTTGGAGTATATTGCATGTGCTAACCACCGGTTCGAAAACACTTGCAAGGGCACTTCAAAGAACACTTAACCATCAAAATTATGAGCAGAAAAGTACTTGACTGTTTGCTGTCCTAAAATAGCAGCAAAGGACAGTTTTGGAGACTAAACTTAGAGCCCAACAAGAGGTCAAAGACAGATCTGTTGGGCAGCCTCATAGTACCTCAGTTTTCTTCAAAAAGACCATCTTCGACATACACAAATGATGATAGAATAGGGTCGAATGATGGGCCATTGCCGGTCCCATCACAAGTCTATCATGGAAACTTTCAAGAATGTTTTTAATACGGATTTTGTATTCAATGGGGGAACATCAAAGAAATTATCGTTCCTTCCTATGATTAGTGGAACCTCTCACTATTTTCAAAATGGCTGGTTAAAGGAATATCAAAAAGAGAATTTCGCCTGTAATGAATTAAATGCAAGAAAAGTAAAGTAAAAAGTGAAAGTGATATCATTTTTACTGTCAATTTCATATTCATATTTGATTGTACTTTCTTCAATTGGCTGAATTAATGTCATTGTTTCTGCAGATTTTGAAGGATGATGCCACTAGGGAGCAATACGATTATGCTATTGCCCATCCAGAAGAGGTTTGCTGTTTAAGATCTAGTTGCTTAATTTTTAAACTAGCTAGAAAAGAATCTTGTTTGCGTGTTGTTATATATCAAGGTAATCACTTGTAAATTTACAAGTATGCCTTTTCAATTGCTGTGAATTTATATGTAGTTTTCTGAAAGGAGAATATCTATTAATTAAAATTTCAATACCATTAGAAATGTATTAAGTAAAAGTTCAAATACTCATATGTAGAACTACATAGTAGTAAATAGTATGGCAAGCTCTTTGAAAGAGAGTTCCATGTACATCTTCCATCTTCAGCAGGGTTCAAAATTGCGACTGTGTCCATCCCCATACATAGGCTATTACATTTCAAAAGCAAAAACATTTAACAGTGCTACTATAGAAGTCCATGTGGACAGATTGTAAAAATGTAACATAAACATCTGCATATATTTCCTACTGGGGGCTCCTTTGAGCCAGTTGACTTGTGAAATTTGGGCTTCTAGGAGTTCTCAGCTGCTACAGGAGGTAGGATCTCTTCTTTGATGAGGATACAGAGCTACCTGTTCAGGGCCTCATTCATGATTTTCTCTGTGCAATATGACAACCTCTTCCTGAAAGCATCCACCTCAGCTTTCTCCTTCTCTGTCCTAGGCCCAACAACTGTAGTACAGAGTCTTTCCAGTAATGGAATTACTTTCTTCTTGAATTCAGACCTCTGGTGAGCAGGTAATTTGTCCTTGTCCCCAATATTTTACCAAACCCAACTAGTGCATGGAAGATCTTCCTGTTGGTGATCCTGTTTGGCTTCAGCCTTTTTGTTAGATTTTAGGGTAATTTTAACACAGCAGTCTCCTTTTAACTTTAAAGCAAACTACTTAGATCTGAAGCTCAAACAGCATATAGAGACAGACTTATTATGAGCAGTGATAGAAGAAGACAAACCCAAATATAAAGATCTCAGATCTTAAAACATAAAAGCATATCTATAAGCAACAGTAATGATAGATTAGACAAGGCTCATTCAACATCATAATAAACTCTGACTGTGAGCAATGAACTAGGTTCAGATACTAGACAATGAAAGCAGTTCTGTAGAGGTAACAGTAGATAAGTATTTCAGGCAATAGAGGACTCAGATCATATGCTGAAACCAAATCAGAAACTATGATGAATGACACCTCTAAACAACAGTAGATCTATAGATCTAAGATCTGAACCAAACAACAATAAATACAAGATGTCTTC
>ML776919.1:413085-434365 GCA_009831015.1 Picea engelmannii | reverse complement strand
CCCTGGTTACTAACCTAGGGTCTTTATCAATATTGGTCCCAGACCACATATCCCAGGAGTGCACTGGGTGCCCTAGATCTCGTCTAGGGTCTTAGTCATCCTCCAGGAGAATGGCTCTCGCTGCTGCATGTAAATTTAACACTTTTTAAGCTCAAGGAGCTAACATCCTGGCTGGGTACGGGGATACCTTGCTGGGCCATGAAGTTAGCGTGCCACCCTTAGGTGTCAAACCTCTTATTGAGCTGCTTAGTTTTCTTTCTGGAGTCCCTGGGACGTCCTCTGGGCTGTTTCCTTTGGTCTGCCATTGTTGCACTGCAGATTGAAACTAAATTGCAGGTAGCAGAAACACTCTCAACAAAAGCTTACAACGACTGATATGCAAACTAATGATTGTTTTTTGACCCATTCTTAAGGCTAGACTCGCATTAAGTCCCAATCCTCTTCATGTAGGGTGTAGATGTACTCCACCAACTTCATCATTGATAGGGGTATGATCACATCCAAATTCCCACATAGGATGAGTTGGGAGGTGTACCTAGATTGAGGGCACAAAGTTCCATCATGCTTATCACTATGGGGTGATGTGATTGGGAGGGTCCCGGGGGGATGGGAAGATCCTTGCCAGGGCCTAGCAGGTTAGACAACTTAACTTTCCAGTCATCCTCCTCTGTAGTAAAAGGAAGGTTTAAGTAATGGAATTGGAAGGAATTAGTTACAATCACTTGGTTGGATAACCCGTCTGTGATCTTATCTGCAGAACTACTTATGTGCCTGAACTGAGGAACTCTCAATCATCAAAACAATTATTTGCCTGTTGTATCCGGGAAATTTTGCTCATCATCTCCCATGAAGGCTGTGATATTTTCTCATTGATATGAGCTAGGATAAGTTTCGAGTCTCCTTCAAAGTCTGTGTTTTTATACCTTTTCCTTAGTACTTCTATTACACCTAGTACCAAACCTTCCATCTTTGCTTGATTGTTAGATTTGGTTTCCTAGAACTTATCTTTTAGCTTTTCTAGGAATGTAATAACTAGGCAGGGGACCTCCTTGTTTAGGAATAATACTAACCAAATTGTTTTTCTATAAATGTACACATGAAGTTGTGATTGCAGGGTGGCAGGGAGATTGATCCATAATAGTGCACCCAAATACACACAGCTTATAAGTACGATGCAATGAACACAAATCATACTAAAGAATGATAAACCTGCATACACATGATGTGCACCCAATATTGCCGTGGAGCACAATTCCCAAAAGTAATATAGTGATGATTTAAATAACCCCTTAGATATCAGGAGAAGAACTCCAAATAATCCGATTACATATCATATTTCAAAATCATAAGCCAATTCTTTGTAATAATGACCCTATCAACCTCTTATATATAGAAGTTCTCACTCATTTCCCATACAGGCCTACTCCTAGGCTGACCTACTATTACATATACATTTGACCCCATGGACATGCCATCAGGCTCATTACATACATTACATAGCATCCCCCTTTGAAAACCTTTGTCTCCATCGCTTTCTAGTTAAGGGTTTTACACCTGATGAAGCCAAGTCATAAGAATTTCCTCAAATTTTTGTTCTCATGTTGCCATTCTTGATTATCCATCTATCCATAATTGATTCTTGCTGGAGTCAATCCTTGATAAATTGTTTTTGTGTAGTTTCTTTTCCTTTGGTTCCATGCATTGTTGTAACTTTTTCAATTTTTTGTAGTTGTTGGTCTTTGATAATATCTAGCTACGTAATGGTTCCCCAATGCCACATTCGATGAGTGTTGTTGATTCTTCCATCTATTTCCTTGGCAATGCCAATGTGCATATTCTTGTCTTTCTAGTTGACTTTCTTGGTAATGAGGGTGTCAATATGGTTACATCTTTGATGGTCTGATTTCATTTTCCATACCCTTATCATCAATCTTCTATTGTTGTACAATGATACTGTAGCCTCTATGCTTGATCTTCAGTTGTTGTACAATGATACTATAGCGTCTATGCTTGATCTTCAATTATATTGCGTGAGAGAGAATGCCTTCAATTATATTTGTGAATTTTTCAAATTTGGATTTCACCCTCTCTAATTGGATCTCATTGTCTTCAAATACCTTTTGATGTTCTTTTTGTACTTTCTCTTCATTCTCACTTTGAATATTAAGGGTGATGCTATCCATTAATGGTTTTCGTACTTTGTCAATTCTTGCTTGCATTTCTAACTTGACATCTTCAATATTTAATTACTCTTCAACCTTCTTGCGAAGTTCCTCTTCAAGTCTTTTGGTCATCTCTTCATATATGATCTTTGGATTCTAATTTCTGTAGTTCACATTCTTAAGTCATAGTTATGAGGATTGGCCGGTTTGGACTGGTTCACATGGAAAGTGGCTTGACCCTATGCTTGAATTGGATTGGAGGCTGGTCCAGTCCTAAACCATTGCCTACACCAAATTGGAGGCTGGTTTAATCCCAAACCAATGCTTGCAATTTGATATATATAAGCCCCAAAGGCATTAATTGGATCTAGCTTGACTGGTTAAGAGGAGAAGTTGTTATTCTCCACACCTAGGTTCAAGTCCTACTTGTGACATGCTTACCCTCCATGGGTCGATTGGGGTTGGCAAGGTACCTGTTGCCGTCCTAATACACACTTGGGGTAACGTGGAAGAAACCTTCAATCCACTTAGTGTGTCCTTGGGGGCAAGTCTCGAGTCATGGTGCTGTCACCTGATCCTCAACTCCTCCGTCTAGGCCAACTCCTAGCGAAGCCAAGGGGGTTAGTCCCTATAAAAATAAACTAAGGCTTTCTTAACTAAGAAAGAAAGAACACTTATTCTAGGAGTTTATTGCTTGAAATAAAACTTGATCAACTAACATTTATCATTCACCATCATCATAATCAAAAGTACTTGCTTATAAACATGCATATATCATCTTCAGATAATCAAATAAGATACTTGTCCATGAGCATGTATATATATTATCAAAGGATACAAGATCTGCAAGACTTAAGCATACAAGTTAGATAGAATGCATAAATGTAAAGACTGCTCACATGAAAGATAGATCACTCAAAGCATGAATGATATTGCTCGCATAAGACAAAGATAGATAGATAGTATGTTTTAACCAGTGCCTTAAAGGGAGTCGTGGGCAGTGTAGATCGAAGATTTTATTAAGGTTAATTTTGTAATTTATTAGTGAAAGTGTTTGAACTTTGGCCCCTTAGGAAGCTTGTTCTTTGCTTGGACTTGCTGAGAATTTACCGAAACCCAATGGTTTCACCAGTAAATTCACCGAAAGCACTGGATGTCCAACACGGCAGACCGTCTTACTTCGCAGGTCGCTTTCAAGCCTTTTCCTCCCAATGAACTCACAATCTTAAAGGATTTCCCTATTATACTAGCAAGGTTCAATTACTTTGATGAAAATAAAAGATGGATCATACACCCTGCTTTGAAATATTGAGGCACTTGTGCAAACACTTTGTAAGCAAGAAAGAGATGAATTGCAACACATAAAATTATATACCCTGCTTTGAAAGATTGAAAGAAAGATCAACAAGATATTGCTAAGCATTGTTGTTGCAAAATTGAATGAAGAAGAATCTACTTGAAATTAAACATTGCTTGAAGATTTAAGCATTAGTTTAACATGCATGAAGCTAGAGTGTTTGGAGTGTGTTTGATATTGCTTGATTTGTGTAGTTGATTATTAGATTTGAGCATGCATAACTTTACGAAAAGAAGACAAACCACAACACCAATCCCCCTAAGGGGATGAAGAAACTGGACACAAAGGCCCGCTTTTATTACTTATTACAATGGAGAACTTTAGTGTTCTCTTTGAGCTTTTAGCTCTTTTGGAAGAAAAGGGATCCTTATTGACGGATCTTTTTGAGAAGTACAAGAAGAAAGAAAAGAGAAGGGACACTTCGTTTTGACGAAGTTACAACCCCCCAGGGTCCTTGGAAGGCTTGATTTTCGCCCAATACGGACAAAATCTCCTCTTGGGTCTGTATTTGCTGCAACAAAACAGCCAACAGATCAAGTTAGAAAAGATAGAAAGATGCTTTAAACAAAAATAAAATTTATCAAAATTTTTAGAAAATTTTCTAAGGCAAAAACTGAATTTTTTTGGGGTTTTCTAAGGGTTTAAACAATCCTAACTTAGGCTCTCTTTAAGGATTTCTGTTTGCTGTTTTGGGACAGCAAACATACATTCCCTAAACAGCTTGATAAACAATTTAAATTAAGCTAGAAACCTTGATCTGAAACTTAGGTAAAAAGACCAAGTAAAAAGCTTCAAAAATCACCTAGATCAACCTTTAGAATGACAAATTATAATCAGATCTAGGAGACACATGCATGCAGCCTTTAAATGTTTGGAAATAAAGTATTGGCTGATCCTACCTTGCATGCAATCAAAAGGAAAGAGTAAGGAAGAGAGATTTATCGATTTATGGAGCTTTCGTCTGAGTCTGGAACTTTGGGCTATGGGGTTCTCTTGGTAATGGACAAGAGGGTGCTTGATCTCATGAACTTTGGACAATGACAATGGAAGCCACCATTCGCCAATCCTCCTTCTTGAATAACCTGTAATTAGACGCTTCGATCCTGCAAACAACTGTTAAAGGCATTCCCTACACACATAACTCACCAAAACATGTTAGATTTAACCTAAAATATAACATGCATTTAGGAATCTATGGAGTAAGTAAAGGCAATAAGAAAAATCAACCTAGATATTTCTTACCTAATCATATGACAACATATCTATTAGGCTTTAACAATTGAGCATCAAATCAAAACATTAAACAATACATGTTACCTCATAAACCATTTGCATTTAGACAAAGCCACCACATATAAGTCCACACCAAAATTGCTCCAAAGACTTCTTTTATTCCAATGCTTGCAAAATGTTACAATAACTTCTTCACCCAAGATTGAACTAACAAATGAGGAGGTCGAACCTCTCTTAAATAGAAAATGGAGGTGATAATCCCTAGATAGTGCATGCGCTAGGGTTAGGGTTTAGGTGAGGGGAAGCGTGGGTAATGGAGGAGTTATGTAGGAGTGGCACATTTAGATGAGAGGGAGATGCGAGGGGTGAAGGGGAGTGAACTAGGAGAGAGTAGGAGTGGTGAGTGAGTGAACTGAGAGAGAGTAGGAGTGAGGCGTGGGCCACATGAGAGATGCGCTAGGGTTTTGGTGAGGCGCCACTTAGGATGGGAGTTGAGTTCCTTAGTTGGAGACTCCTCCCTAACTCCAAGTCATCTAATTAGGTCGACCTTCTCATTAGTTAACTCACTTTTAGCCTTGAGTTGACTAAAGACACACAAAAAACACGTCTAAAACATGTTCCCCAGTTCTCCTAAAATTTAGGAGACTTAATTAATTACCTCTTTTCCGTATTTTTAGAGTAATATTGACTTTTTTAGTGATAATAATCACTTTTTAGTCTCGAAAGATGGGAAATAGGGGTTTACATTATACTCCGGACTGGAAAACGGCTGTAAATATGGCATCTGATAATGTTTGATGCCATATTTTTTACATTTATTGACTCGGAATTAATTAATTCCAATTTTACGGGAATTTAATTAATTCACAAAAAACTTAAAAAAAATCTATCAGACTTAGCCGCAATTTCCAAATGACTGAGACACTATGTTCTAGTATGAGCTTATATACATTCTGATACTAGACATTAGATTTTCCATGCCGAGACTTGCTTGTCAACACATACTTCGGCTTTGGAGCAAGTCTTTTTCTGAGTGAAAAAACTTAGAAATTATTTAATTGCTCACTAAGGAAAGCAGAAAAAATAATTAACAAGTAAAAAAAACACTCCGAAGTATGTGCCCACTCCTAGATCAAGGGTGGCCATTAGCCTTTTACAATATCTCATACTTAGGACATTTATTACAATGGTGGAAATGTGGGAAAAAGGGGCCCTTTTAAGGCCTGCTGAATCACTTAAATCTGCATATATGAGCATTGCTTGCTCACTCTCTGGCGGCTCTTAAGAAATCCAGCTTGTGCAAATTGGTGGATAACAGTACCAACAATCTCACTCTCGCTTAAGTGCTTGAGGGTGGGACAAGATGTTTCCAAACATTTTAACTATCTTGTCAGAAGGCTCGAGTGCTTTGAACATTGTGCAGGAGGTTTTGGGGTCAATTCCCTAGGTTGGCTACCTCTGTTGCATACCTCACTCAATGCCCTTGCTGTTAATTAGACCTAACGGGTTTGCATTGGGTACCTTTTGCGAAGGTGAGGAAGTGCCTAAGAGTTTCTCTATGAGGTGTTTCTTGGAAGAACAAATATAAGCCCCAAGGGTTAGCTCAAGTTGTTTAACTTGCCATGTTGAAGTTGTAATGACCAAGGAGGTCACAAGGTCAAATCCACTTGGGTCCCTTGAGGTTAGGCATACAAGTTGTTTGTGTTAGCTTTTGGTAGCTCGGAGGTACTTTTGCATTGGTCGTGCCTAACATGCAGAAGTGACGAGCAAATGTCTCTCTTAAGTGACTTTATAAAGTGATTTTATAAAGTTAAGTTGGGTCTTTTATTATTTAATGAGAAAAAGTGACTTTATAAAGTTTGGATCACTTAAGTGATTTAAGTGAACTCAATGTGAGATTAAGTCATGTCCGTTGATCTTGAGATGACAAGATTTAATCTTGGCCATTGAAATCTAGGGTTAGGGTAGTTATTCATTAGTAAGTTATAAACGAGCATTTGAGAGAGATGGAGGCACACATTCCAAGAGAGAAAGAGAGAAGAGCTGGAAGGAAGAGAGAAGGAGCAACAAAGAGGGATAGGCACAAATCCCAAGGTGAATAAGAGGCATGCATCCCAAGAAGCTTCAGCATTAAATTAGTCCATACAACAGAGATTTATGCAGACTGAACAAGAAAAAGACAGTCCGTACAACGTACTTTGGCACTGAAATTGAGGCATATTGGCACAGATTTTGAGACATTTTTACACAGATTTTTGAGGCACTTTCGGAAAAATTGTACTGTCTGTATCTGCAAGTGAATATAGCAGCCAACAAGATCAAAGGATAGATCTTGGGCTAGGGTCTATTCTGCTGTAGAGAGGAACCAAATCTTGCTCTTGCATGAAAAAGTAAGGGGAAGAAGTCCAATGATTGGGTCATCTCACAGGACAAGAAACGCATCAAGCCATATGACAAGAATGAGGTCAATGTTCCTTGGTGTGTCAGAGACAGACTCAGACTTGCATGTGGTTTGTGGGGTTAACACCATGCATACAGTGAAGGGGCTTGGAACCGTGGATTTCCAGCTAGAGTCAGGAGGTTCTCTGAAGGTGGCAGAGGTGTTGCATGTCCCAGAGCTGAAGTTAAATCTGCTCTCAGTTTCATCTTTTGAGGACGGGGGCCCGTATGAGAGGTTGCACAGGTTGCTGGGATAGCTTGTGATTGGCTTCAGAGGGAGTTTGGAGCTAAGTTCCAGAGTGAGTCTGGAGTTTGGATCAGTGTCAATGAGAGAGTAGGAGGCTCATCTCAGCAGGCCCATGAGGTTTGAGATGACACTGATGGAGGAGGAGCACATGGATCCTGATCAAAGTCCAACAGAGGTAGCAACAAAGAGTTCCAGTTCAGAGGGAGTAGAGTCTTCCAGTTCAGAGGGAGTAGCTGCAACAACAGAGGATGTGTTTGATCCAGGTGGTGGTTCCAAAAGTACCTCCCTCGCTAAGAGGGAGTGTTAGCTTTTGGTAGCTCGGAGGTACTTTTGCATCGGTCCTGCCTACATTGCAAAAGTGACGAGCAAATGTCTCTCTTAAGTGAGTTTATAAAGTGAGTTTATAAAATGAATTTATAAAGTGATTTTATAAGGTTAAGTTGGGTCTTTTATTATTTAATGAGTAAAAGTGACTTTATAAAGTGTGGGTCACTTAAGTGATTTAAGTGAACTCAATGTGAGATTAAGTCATGTCCGTTGGTCTTGAGAAGGCAAGATTTAATCTTGGCCATTGAGATCTAGGGTTAGGGTAGTTATTCATTAATAAGTTATAAAAGAGCATTTGAGAGAGATGGAGGCACACATTCCAAGAGAGAAAGAGAGACGAGCTGGAAGGAAGAGAGGAGCAGCAGAGAGGGATAGGTGCAAATCCCAAGGTGAATATGAGGCATGCATCCCAAGAAGCTTCAGCATTAAATCAGTCCATACAGCAGAGATTTATGCAGACCGAACAGCAAGAAAAAGACAGTCCATACAGCATACTTTGGCATTAAAATCGAGGCATATTGGCATGGATTTCGAGACAGTTTTAACACAGATTTTTGAGGCACTTTTATGCTGAGGAAAATCTGTACTCTCTACCTGAATGTACAGAAACTGGGCTCTGTTTTCAAGGCAGTCTGACTGCCCATTGCTGCACAGAAATCGAGCACAGAAATCGAGGTGGTGCTTTGACACGGATTTCAAGGAGTTTGGGCATTGTATCTTAGATAAGTACAGTGATTTAATAGGCTGAAAATGTACTTCTGTAAACTCATTTTATTATTGTTCATGAGCTCATTATAAATCTCTTCTTGGCTGGTTTTCCCTTCGGGGTTTTTCCAGGGGCATTGCCCGGAATATTTTGTGTCAAATGTGTGACTAATGCTGTCTACTGTTCATTTTATTTCTGCTGCTAAATTTCAGTTTGCTTAGTAATTGTATTTCTGCTCATAAGTCACTGTTGAATGCTGTTAAGTTTGCTGCATTACAGTTGAAGTTTATTGGAGGTTGAAATCAGTGTTTACTAAGTGTTTGACATAAGTCATAAGTCATAAGTGAAAATTTAACAGTTTGCAAATGGTATTTACCTTGGGCGCCATTCATAGAGTGTGAGGAACTCCTTGGAGGGTTTTCCCAAGGAAGTTTTTCATGGAAATTATATATATATATATATATATATATATATATATATATATATATTATTGCTCTCCCCAACCTGCTGTCCCCTGAAAATTTGGGGGTGTGATGCTCTAGCCATTCTGGACACCCTTTCCCCATCCCCCCTTGTTCCCCTGTTCTGGAAACTCGTGTGACATAGCTAAAAACAAATACAGGGAGTGGAGTCCACCCTTACATCCCTCTTCATAAATAAATCCTTTAATCTAAGAAAATTAAAATTCAAGTGTTATGGCACCTTAACCACAAATCCTAATAAATTTAATGAGCAAGTGCCCCTTTAAGACCCCACACAAAATGCCAACACCCAATCCTCAAAGGCACCATACTTATAAAAGGTAGAATCGGCAAATGATCGAATTCCAATGTTGAAACACCTTTACACCAAATGAACCTGTACAAACACACAGAGATGAACTGCTAGAGTATGTGGGGCTGGGAATAATTATTGTGAATTTCAACAGTACCTAACATATCACAATTTTTTTTTTCTTTAGAATTTTGAAAACAATTTCATAGCAATATGACAAGTTGCTAAAGTCACAAGTCTTCCCTCCTAGCGTATTTGGTTTCATACAGTAAAGGTAAATTAAAAGTGTACATAAATGTGGAATAACTTAAAATATGTAATATTATCTTAATGTAATTGAAAAAATCTCATGAATCTTAGCTGTATGATCAAGTTTAATCCTCTTACCAATGAAAAAGTGACGTCTTTCGTCCATAAGTTGCATCTTCAATTTATTCATTTTTGTAATTTGCCACAATTATCATTATGAAGAAAACTGATATTTAGTATTTTTTAGTTCTTAAGATATTTATTAGTAGTGTTTTATGTGGAAATATTTTATTGAATTTTGTTGATGTGGTTGCAGGTCTTCTATAACACTGCTCGCTATTATCAGGCTTACTATGGTTACAAAACAGTGAGTCCACTTTTAGAAAGATTGTTTTATGAAGATGGAATACCATGGAGAGTAAATAGTTTGGGTGGATTGCAAATATACATAGCACCCAAAATTTCGTTTTTATATATACAAGAGAGTTGGTTTTGAACTAAGTGCAAACTGGCAGGACCTTCGAGCAGTTTTGGTTGGGCTTCTCCTTGTTTTATCAGCATTTCAATACTTGAATCAGTGGACCAGGTATCAACAGGTAGTGAGATTTTTATTATTGATTTTGAAGTTGATCCATGAATTGAAGAATAAATCTTTTTATACACTTGACAAAGTGTATCATGTATTTTATATTTTATTTGAAATATGCCTATATAATAAAATTGCTTTGTCTAAATAAATTGTGCGATTTATCAGTAATGAGTCAGGAGTATTAGTACGATGAGTACTTGCAATGCTCTCTCCTATGATGTAGGGTGAGGGCTGGAGTAGCAGAGGGAGAATGCTGCACTGTCAAATGTGGTTTTTGAATGGTTGAAACTTGGTACTGCTGCTGATAGCTTGTCTGATAATACTTCTGCTAAGGAAGAATGTTGCATAGACAAATATGTGTCTAGCAAAGTTGATTCTGTTATTGGCAATTTTTAAATTATCACGCAAATCTGTTATTGGCAGTTTTTAAATAATCACGCGCCTCCTCTTGCAGAGTTTTACAGAGTAGAAAGGGTAGCTGGTTTGGCCTTAAATAGGGGGAATACCAAGTATCAATATGTAAAATTGTACTCGAACTCTTATTGAAAGAACCATCTTGGTCAGCTAGCCTCTGTTAAATTCTCTTAACCCAACACCCGACAATTAATTCCAAACAGATTTACTTCTATTGAATAAAAGCACAGCTGAGTTATCAACGAAACATTACAGCGGAAGCAAAAATTGGAAACCAAACATATTGCACATGAATTTTTCTAAGTAAAATCCCCTAGAAAAAACCCCAAAGGGAAAACCGGTATTGTGAGATGTTTATTATTATTAATCTGTTCTCCTGTCCTGGGATAATGGCTCACTTGAGGAATAATACAAAACAGAAAATAGCCAAGCCTTACAAACCTCAAGATCAGTCTTTCGATCTTGCTGGTTGGCTGTTATCTTCCTTGCTTCCCCTTTGCTTCTTTCCTCGAACCCTGCCCTGCACACTTGGATGAAAGTCCTTTTTCACCCAATCAGTGAGATCTCTCTCTCTCACTGTGTGTGTGTGTGTCTCCTCCTCTCACATAGGCTGCCTTTTATAACCTTGAGTTTACCCTAAATCCAAAACCCTAGATATCCAAAGTGATGAAGGGCTGAGATTAAATCTCACCTTCACTTTAGATCTAATGGCTAGGATTTAATTTAATTACTAATGCCAAAAACCTTAGCATTTAATTAAATTAAACTCACTTTATTATAATAAGACATTCACTTAAATCATTAACTTATAAAGTGAATTTCCTAAGGTTCATAGGAGTATTCATGTCCTCACACGTTAGACACACTAACTCATGTGGGAGTACACTATTCGATGCTACTAAAACGTCAACACTCCCTCTTAGTGGGGAAGGTACTTCCACCACCCAGAGGTGGCTCTGTCTTCGCTACCATGGCTGCTTTCCAATCCACCTGATTGGTTTCTCCCTCTGAAATGAAATCTATTCCTGTCATCTCGTTCGGACCTTTCTTCGAAGACTTGCTGCCTTTGAACATGCTCCTAGAAGCCTCTTGCACGTGAGCATCATGCATGGCCATCTCGTACCATGATTCCTTCTTGACAGATTTGGAAGGTTGCTCCTTCCCACTTGAACCTGAAGGCTGACTCCCTCTGAGCTTCTCAACCTTTGGAGCTACCTGCTCCTTGTTCTCTGCCACTCTGCTGCTTGCCATTGCTTGCATAGGCTAGCCCTTTAGCTTATACAAGTTGCTCTGTCTAACTCCAAGAACCACTGTTGTGTTTGAGCTAGATCCTCTGGGCTTGATCAACACCTGTTCATCGTGGAATGCTACGTCAAATCCCTTCTTCTCAATCGCTGAGATTGAGAGCACACTTCTCAACACTCTTAATACGCCTCTTGACTCCATCTGCAATGGCACTGTCCCAGTTCCCTTTATTGCATGCTTGGTTCCCACACCAAGTTCCATATGCACGTCTGAGTCTGACTCTGTGAAGCTTTCGAACAACTCTTGTGCTCCTATCATATGACATGTGGCTCCACTATCTAGCAACATGCACCAATTGATATGGTGCCCAAGGAAGTCTGAGAAACACGTAAGAAATCATGTTCAAACTTATTGGAAAACTCATCCACTTGAGCCTTTGCTGATGTAGCTACCTTTGGTTGCGTCTTGTTTCCACTCTTCTTTGTCTCCTGACATTGTGAAGCATAATGTCCCTTCTTATGACAGTTAAAACACTTGACCTTACTTCGGTCCTTCCTTGTGCCAGACTGTGAAGATGAATCTCCACCTGTGTTCTTCCTGACCTTCCCCTTGCCCTTCTTTGCCTGACTGACAAATGCAAGGTTCTCCTCATCACCATCCTCTTGTGGGCCTCCCAGAGCCTCTTGACGAGTCTCCTCCTGGATGCAATCATCCCACAATCGATTGAAGTCCCGAAGCTTCTCTCGATCACAGATGCGTTCGATGAATGAAGTCTAAGGCTTGGTGAAACCATTCAAGGCCACCCTCACTAACTCCACATCTATCACTGTCTCGTCGACTGCCCCTAGTTGATCATGAGTGTAAGTGATGCTAGTGAGATAATTGGTCACTGAATCAGTCTTGGACATCTTGGTGTTCCTGAGTTGGTCCCTCAATACCATCTTTCTGTTCTCGTTATTACTTTGAAACATATTTGTCAGAGTCGAGAACATCGCATTGGCTGACTTTTTATTAGATAGGTGAGGTACAAGATGATCCCTCACCGAATCTACGATCATCCACATTGACTTGGCCTCCCTTGCCTCATGTTTAGCTAGCTCTGTAGGATCCGTCGGCGCGATGATTGCAGTATTTGCATGACTCCATAGTCCATTCTTCTTCAGGAAAAACAAGATCCTTGCTTTCCATGGAAGAAAGTTAGAGGCACCCTCCAACTGGTCCTCATACCTCAAACCAACTACTGGCATCTCCAAGATTTGATCTATACTTGAAAATTATGTGCGTAGTCCTTTAGGCACAATAACCGAAGAATTTTACTCGTTGCCCAGATCCTTTCGCCGAACCCGCTGCTCGCTGCCCAAACTCTACTGCTCGTTGCCTGGACCCTTGCCCGAAGCTGCTCAAGGATGCTCGCAACCTTCTACTGCTGCCATAGTACTTCTTTGAGTTGCCCAAGCCCTTTCTGGGCTGCTCGATAGTATGCCCACTGCTCTGTGGTTTGCAGGTCTGCTGTTGTCTTGCGTGGCAGTTGACCTAGCGACCTTGCTAGCTGGCTGCTATGCTGGCGACCTGGTTGGATGGCCTTGCTGGCACAGGCGGCGACTGGTCTTCCCCTGCGGCCCGGCTGTGCTGCTGCGATTGCTTTCCTCACTTGGTAGCTGTCTTCGGCGGCTCTCCTTTGCTGGCCCCATTGTACCTCAACTCTCGACCGTCACTTCTTAGTAGTTGGCGACTACTGTTCTTGCCTTTGCCCGAGCTGCTGACTATGTCACCCCTCACCCAACCTTCATGCACCCGTGTCCTTTTTGCTGGTGGCTGCTACGACGACTGTTGTGACAGTCGCTTCTCCCAACACCCGTGGCCTACAACTCCACCTCCATCCGCGTCCTTTCAACAACACCACACAACCCGTGCCACTACCTCAGTCTGTGTGGATCCTCCTGTGCGGCTCTGATCTGCAACAGTCTGTACTCTGTATGACGACTACTGTATGGTTGCCGTACGATACCTCTCTTATATATATATATAATTTTTTTTTCAAATTTCTTAATTACCTGCAGACCTATAATGAGATAGAAAACAATCTCCTACACTGCAAAAAATCATGATTCGTGCAAATCTGGTTTTCCTTCAGAGATCACGCTCTGATAACATGTCAAATTCTCTTAACCCAACACTTGACAATTAATTCCAAGCATATTTTTTTCTATTGAATAAAAGCACAACTGAGTTATTAATGAAACATTATAGCATAAGAAAAAATTGGAAACCAGACACATTGCACATGAAATTTTTTGGGTAAAACCCTCGAAGGGAAAACCAATATTGTGAGATGTTTATTATTATTAATTTGGGTTCCCGTCCTGGGATAATGGCCCACTCGAGGAATAATACAAAACATTAAATAACCAAGCCTTACAAACCTCAAGATTAGTCCTTCGATCTTGCTGGTTGGTTGTTATCTCACTTGCTACCCCATTGCTCCTTTCCTCGAACCCTCTCCAACATAGGTGGTCAACTCCATGTGCCATGAAGAGATGCATCATCAGATGCAAGTATTGTTGAAGATTTTGGTTCTACAGGGCATGTTTGGCCCCAACACTTCTTTTTGTAACTGGAATTTCCGCACCCCTGCGTGGGTTAATAATGTAATAGGTCTGCATGAGTCATGTCTAGGACAGTTACCTTGGGATCGGTTCACTGGGAGAGTTCCTTTCACCGAGGGTTTTTTATCCTCAGGTTATCAATTGGGCTTTTCAGCCTTATTGATTTCCCTTGAGTTTTTCCCTCACACTTGCAATAATTCCTCCAGAGTGGTGAACGACGTTCTAGTGGGCTTATCTTTTGGCAACTATTATAGGGAATCATTGTAAATGACCATGCAAGACATCTTAGAAAGTTTCGCGGAATTCCATCGAGTCTAAGTCAGTTTTTTTTAATTAATTAATTTTTAATTAAATTTTCCTAAGTTTGGAGGTTTAATTATTTAATTAATTAATTATTTTTGAGCAAATATTGTAAAAACTAGGTCCTCGGACTTTTGATAGGGGTATTTGTGCTCAAAAGAAATAGAATAGCACACCCCACATCCATGGACCAAATTTCAGCTCAGTCGGACAACTTTTGCTATGGGTTTGTCCACCCGGAGTGTCAGTCAGTCTAAAACAACAATTTTAATTGCTAAAGTCCAAACATGGAAAAATTGTAAAAATGTAATAATGAGTTAAAAGGGTGTTAAATGATGGATTTAAGTTGGAGAGAGACTCCCTAAACTTAAACCTACCCATCCAACCTTGTTTCAACCCTTTAAACACACTTACCCCCTCACCACACTCAAAAGTTACGCCCCCCTAGGGGGATTGACGTTTTTCCTTGATAAATTGATGTTGTGACTTGAGTGAGGGCCCCTCTCATGTGCTTTCCTTTCCTTTACCTCCCACGTCACCCTCCAAGGTGATCCCAATACCTTTATCTGATCCCAACACTCCCATCCTTTCCTCATCCCAAGAAGTTGTGCCCTCCAAGAGGAGTTACGCCCCCCTCCACTTGGAAAATTCTAGAAATAATTTTTAAAAATTATTTAAAATCCTTCCACTCCCCTAGCATGAATCCCATAGCCTCCCACTTTCTTTTGTGTGATCCCAACACCTCCCACACCTTTCTAAACCCTAGATCTAGGATTGAAACCCTAGATGGTGCGCCCTAGCCTAGAGATCTACTCTTATGCTTGGTGATGGACACTTGGCATTGATCCAAGAGAGGTAGGTTTGCCTCTCCAATTATAAATAGATCCCTCTCCTCACTCCCAACTCACCATATCTTGAGCTAAGGTTATGCTACTTGMTTTCTCACTCTCTCTCTCTCTTTCATTCATCATTTTCATTCTCTAGCTCTTAGGGTTTTGGAGATAGTTTTCTCCAAGATCCTCTTCTTGAGTAATAAAGAGAAAATCTTTGGAGGATTATTGGAAGAGTTATGCACATGCTTTTTCTTTCCATACACATGAGGTAATGTTGTTCTAATTTTGTTTTGTGATTGCATCCATTGGATCCTAAGGTAAAATGTTATTTGGGTAGATCTAGTAATGCAAATGCTTGTAAATCTATATATCTTGATATGCTAGATAGGATTGAAATGTCATCTTATTAGTGTATGCAACATATTGTCTATTGTATGCCATCACTTTTCAAGGTTTTTGCAGGTTTAGCTTCAAGGGTTTCATTGGGAACACCTCAAGCAAGAAGGCTCCCTTGAGACACATACAAACTCCATTCCTTTCTCACTATTATTCTTTTTCTATATTGCTGTTCTTTTCCATCAATATTTCAGCTAGCATAGCTTAGTAAGATAGGTCATTTTTAATCAAATATTTCAAAATTTTCTCAAGAAAATTTTTTGTCGTAAAAAGGCAAAAGTTTTTCTCCATTCTTTTGGTTGTGTGTAACATTTCCAGCAAGCATAGCTTGCTGGTTTTTGCAGGTTTAGATCTGGTTGAGAGGGGTTTTGGCTACCCAAAGGCATCCACACAACACTGAAAGATCCCCCAAAGGGATTGATAGCTATTTCTCAACCTCCTCCTTCAAATTTTAAGCTTTTTTAGTCATTTCTTCTCCTTCTTTCTTGCTTTTAGTGGCTCATAGTTGTGGGAGGAGTGGTACAACCTCCTCCCACGTGTGAGCCTTGGGGTAGCTAGGGCTTAGTTTAGATCTTGTCTTCTTTGCATTTTTCTTGCCTCTTTGAGCTAGGACGTAGGGTTTAGAAGGTGAAGTGGGCATCTTCTTAACCTAAGATGTGGGGTAGGGTTTGCCTCTTGTTTGCTTGGTTTGCTTGCTTATTTCTTTCCTTAGTTTGTATCTCTTGCTTGCTTGCTTCTCTCTTTTCTCAATATTTTCTAAGTTAAGCAAGCTAAATTAATTGTCTACCTATTGGGAGAGGAATTCCCCAAGTGGTGAAGTTAGGGTTTTAATATGTGATTGTGATCTATGTGCTTAATGTTCTAAAATATTCTAGATCTAGATCTCATACATGGTTAATCCTTCGCTTAAGCCTATTGGGCATCATAACTTAACTAGATATACTTGCATGCTTAAAGCTTTTCAAAGTTTAAATCTTTTTCTTAAATGCTTAGATCTATAACTTTAAATGCTTAAATGCTCCAATAAGTAAATGGTGTTTTTCTTTCATGCTATAATCTATTAAGGCCATTTGCCACATACTTGAAGTAATCTCATTGATAAATTGATAAGTAGGCAAACACTTAAATCTTTTTCTTTCTCACACTTAATGCTCATGTCTTAATTCTCTCAATCACAAGATAAGTGTGTTTCTCTTTTCATCTTGTTGGCAAGTTGTTCTTGCCCTTGTAGCTTCTTTTTTAACTTTGCAAACTATCTAATTGTGCAATCAAGTGACTTGCTCTCACATAGCATATATGTGTTAATGCTCTTAATCTCATAAACTTAATCAACACTTTTTGGGCTGAAGTGAGTTTCGGCCAAGTCACTAAATCATCTTTTAAAAGTGTCATAAAACTCTTAAAACACTCTAAAACACTCCTAAAAGTCTACCTAATTCATATAATAACTTAATAGACTATTTAGGGTACCTTAGATGTAATGTCCCCACTTTGGGACATCATCATAGTGTAGAGGGTTATGATGACCAGAATAGCCAGATAGAGGTTATAGCGAGTACAAGGGTTATTGAGAGGCATTGTGGGGTCCAACATGCATTTCTCATCATATTCCATCATTATGAGCCACATTGTGGGGTCCAACATGCATTTCTCATCATATTCCATCATTATGAGCCATTCCGCATAGTTTGGCTTTGGTTTCGTTGCATTCCGACGATTTTCATGATTTTGACTATTTTGAGCTATAAGTCAATGAAATTCACTGAAGAGGTCATTTTGGGCACATTACTTGGAGGAACCTCTCAGTGTAATAGTTCATTGGAATCAAGAGGAGCAACACTACAGGATGGGATGGCTAGAAGTGACTTTCAGTGGCTAGGGAAGCCACAAGGAGAGATAAGGAGCTTTTCAAAGGTAAACAGGTTAATTAATTAATTAAAGTGATTTAATTAATTAATTAAATATTAATAAAATGAAAGTCACTTTGGAGGGACAAGGTGAGCCAAAAGTATAAAGTAAAGGAAAGGGCCTCTTCTCATGGATTCATGTATGTTTATCTTTTGATATCTGGCTTTAGCTAGTGAGCCCAGCATTGGGGGTTTTGAGGGTTTTGACATAACAAACCCTAGAGGACGATTCGGTGGTGAAAGATTCCACCTAGCTTGTCCCAAGCTTGGTCTCGGAGATGCAATACTCTCCCACACCATTCTAGTTCCAGATTTACTCAGTTGCAAGAGGATTCCACATCAGTTGCTTGTGCAGATAGAGAGAGGGCGCACCAGTTGGGGGTTTCCAGCAAGGGGGGCGCACCATTCATTGAGGAAGGATTCGTCCTAGCCGAGGAGAAGGGATTCCGGGAATTCCAGGTATTGGGTTTCCTTTGCAGGTGTCTTGGCATCATTCTTGGTCGTATTCCGGAGTCTTTCAGTGGAAATTCTATTTGTATTGAGAGTGGGACGTTTTCCCAAGAGGAGGGCGCACCATCATTTGGAGGGTAGCTAGATCTAAGGATCTAGCAGGTATTTTGAGGATTTGAGCACTTGGGTTCTCATTGCAGCATTCTGATCTATCATTTTGGAGACTTTCAGAGCATTCAGAGGCCTCCTTCATCAGGGCCGAATTATCTAGGGCTTCAGTCATCTAGTGGGACGCACCATTCAGTGGAGGAGTTCAGATCTACAGGGTTTGAGAGTGGATTTGGAGATTCAGGCACCTGGGTTGTTCTTACCATCACCTGATCCACTGTTTGGCATCTTTCTGGAGGTGATTGGACATCTTTGGCACCAGGGCCGAATTGTTGAGGAGCTTCAGTTATCCAGCAGAGCGTGGCATCTTCCAACAGTGAGGGGTTTAGCACTTGGCATTGGTCTTCATCTCTTATCCAGCCTTTGGAGGCTTATTTTGTATCGGCAGAGCATTTTGTAGCAGTTCATACTTGTTATCTATTGTCTATCATCTTGGCCATCTGTTGAGCATTCCAGATCGGCATCTCCATTGTAGCAGGTTCTTCTATTTTATGAATAAGGAAGATTTTAGATGTTTTGGCTTGTCTATCTTATTGCATATGGTTGAGGTATGTTCCATGGTTATCTCTTTCTGTTATTTGCTGCATACATACATATAAACACATCTAAACAAATGGATTAGCAAACTGTCTGACGAAATACCTCACTCAGAAAAAGTTTTAGAAAAGACACCAAAACAGTGATGATCCTTGCATAATGGCTTGAGATCATTACATTAGACCACCATCTTCACCATCTAAAACGGGGATTGAGGGGCAACAAAAGGTGATTAGGCCGGGGACAGTCTCGTGGCGCGGAGCGTCCTTTCTGTAAGAACTCAATCTTTTGGGCTGACCTGCGAAGCTAGAGTGGCAACACTTATTGAGCATCCAACAGTCATTTGGCAATAGGAGGAGGAGGCTTTGGTGAAAGCTTAATAAAGGTAACTAAAACTTGGTAAATCTTAAGAAACCTTAATAATCCAACCTTGGACTAGTAAACTCTAAAATACTTTGTGGGCTTAATAACTAATAGCGGGTCTTCTTCATCTTCATAATACTTGTGCTTAAAACTTTCAAATCTTCTTTTGTCGATGTATTGATGATGATATTGTAATTGTAATATGATGCTTTGATCTTCTTGTATCCTGCACACATAATAAGTAAAGTGGTTAGCTTGTTTGTTGTATTCTAGCATTTTCTTTACTTGTAAATCTTGTATCTAGTATTTATTTGATTAAGTTATTCTTTTGTAAGTAATATTGTAATCATACTTGTAAAGAAGACCCCCTTTAACTTTAGTTGACCCCTTGCCCAATTTTAGGCACTAGTCTTAGTTGCTCTAGGGAAAGGTCTGTTGAAATAATGTAACTGCAAAGAGTATTCTAATTATTTTTTGATATATTATTCATCGGATCAATCCCCATTGTGGATTGATCGTGTCGGCTATTGTAATAGGACTAAATCCCCTTTTGCGGATTGGTCAAATGTTAATTATAATAGGTAGAATAAGAAGTCGGCCTCAACAGATATTAAAGAGGCCTCAGAATGTAATTAAGGTGGTTATAATCACCCAGTGGGAGAAGTCGGCCCTGCCAGTGAAGAGACACTTCACACGTGCCAGTCTAATATAAATAAGGATGCTAGCGCCTCACTTAAACACACAACTCACTTGCTCATTTTGAGAGACAAGTTTCGGATCTGCTGTTAAAGAAGAAGGAGAGAGAGAGTGGCGCATAGCTGGGAGAGGATCTTCTGCATTAGTTTAAGAGATCTCTTGACATTGTATTGGCTATCTATATTACGGAAGTTTTGCTGGGTTTTCTTCCCCTAGACTGTTTCCCAGGATAAATGCTGTCTCTTGTGATTGTGTATTTCTCAGTGATCTTGGATTATGCTATTGTTATCTAATGAAATGCAAAGAACTATAATAATGGCTTAAACATTAACATGGTATCAGAGCCAAGTTGAAGGAAGCATCTTTCACAAATGAAAAACGTCACTGTTGCCGTACATGAAAATTAGGGCTTTTTGATGGTGAAGCTTTTCAGCCCCAAAACCATCTAGAAAAGTGCGCCCTCCCCTAAGGATCACTTTGGCACTCTCAGCGCACCTTTTCAGTGGTTGGATCTCCCGGAAAGTGAAACCCTAGTTTCACAAAGTACCAGAAGTACCAGAAAACCAGTGTACCAGAAGTACTAGAGTACCAGAGGTACCAAAAGCACTAGTCCAGAAATCCGTAGATCAAATTTGGAGGAGCAAAAGTTGGATTTTCTCAGATCCAAACACACCAGGCTACTCGCCTCAGCCAAGCACACCTCCTGGTAAGTTCAGATTTTGATTTTGAGCACTTTCATTTTTCGGTCATTTTCCTAGCTCCAGGTAAAGATGTCTGCAAGCGTTAAGCTTGTTGACAAGCTAGAAGGAGTGGAAAACTTCCGTGCTTGGAAGTATAGGATTGGCCTCATTCTTGAAGAGAATGACCTAGCAGGATTCGTCAAAGAAGAAGTGCCGGAACCCACTGATGCTGCAGAAAAGGCAAAGCATCAAAAGGACACAATAAGGGCCAAACAAATCATTGCAGATTCAATCAAAGACTACCTGATTCCTTATGTGTGATCTAAGAGGACTCCGAAAGAAATGTTTGATGCCTTGACTAGACTATATGAAGGAAAGAACAAAAACCGGAAGATGAATCTAAGAACTCAACTGAAGAATACAAGGATGCAGAAAGGAGAAATGATTTAGGAATACTTCTCCAGAATCTTAGAATTCAAAGAACAACTAGAAGCTATTGGAGATACCATAGACGAAGACGAACTCATAATGACAGCCCTAAATGGTCTCACAAGACCTTGGGATGCATTCATCCAAACGATATGTGCCAGAACGGAAAAACT
>ML776919.1:385212-396401 GCA_009831015.1 Picea engelmannii | reverse complement strand
GCTGCACACTAGAGAATACTTCCTTGAATAAGAGAGGGGATCTCCAGCTGCATTGCTTTCTGACATTGTCGGGCAAAGGAACACTCCCAGAACAGGTGTTTGAGTGTCTGAGATTTGACACATTGAGGGTGCTTATCACATGTTAACCTCCTTCTTGCCAGTCTGAACTTTGTGAGCAGTCATTGTTACAAGACTAACCTGGTTATCTCTCTGATTTTGTAAGAAATCCTGTAGGACCACACATTGCTCAACCTGGGGATCTACTGAAAATTGATATCTGAGGATCACCATATTTTATTCAAGATAGGAGCACAGAGTCTTCCTATGCATGAGAAAATAAATCTTTTTGCTGTTCTAATTAAATATGGGTTTTTCATATGCCAATCCCGGCAAGTGGGGTTATGTAGAGAACCATAGATGTTCAGTAGTTCTGCCATGACAATAAGTGCCTGATAAATTATAATCACTCTTATCAGAGGACACTAGGCCCTTGGAATGAGCAAGAAGCCTCCAATCTGTCCATGTTCTTCTGTCCAGTACACAAAGATCACACCACAGGAAGATACCTTTTTTGCTCAACTCCCTAGCCTGGAAGTGTGTAAAATTTGCAATGTACTGTCCCTGCAATTTCCAAGTGCAAATAGAACAAAAGGAAAGATTCCAATCCCTCTTGATACCAACATAGTCCCTGGAAAGACAATATGCCACTTGTTTCCAGTCTTCCCAAATGCCTTTACTATGACCCCTGTAGCTTAAAATGCATTCCTTACAATGTGTTAACTAGCTGTGGAGAAGTTCCTATTTTTGAAGGGAAGAATTTTCAATTTTTAGTTTGTCTATTGTTAGCAGATGTGGATAATAAGACAGTTTGTCCTTAGTAAGACATTCATTTAGTTAATTTAGAGTGAGGTTGAGGTTACTTTGATGCACCTTAATTAAGACCCACTCTTGCATGAGATGGGGCCGCTTATTCTAGAAGAGAGAATCTCAGATCTAGACCATGCATGAAGGTGCATGTCTGTGAAAAGTTCCGTGCTTAGTCAGTGAAGGATGGTGATTCATCTTGAAGTGATGACATGTCAAGAAGATGATCTCTTGAGGTGATCTATTGGTTTTCTAACTGCTGAATTGTATAGTTCAGTTTTAGATGTGCAACCTGTTGCCCCCTCTCACCTAGGGGTGACTAGAGGAGATCATTCTCCATGACCATCCACATTGCAGACATTGATCCTAGAGACGTTGACGGTTGATCAGCATTCTCCATGGACAGCAGCCCCTCAGATGCCTCCCCCCTCATCATAGCTCAGCTCACTCACTTGATCAACATGGTTCATCCGATGATGGTGGTCTAGCACACATGAGGTACATTAGTCATTGTTTCATATAAAATGTTACATTTAATGCATTGGGCATGTAGGTGAGGATCATGGGTTGAAGTCAGATAATGGATCATGATGCTTGGAAGTTATTCTTTTTTCCTTGTTTCACCTTGGTGGCCATCATATGTGTCCTAGTCTAGTGTTGTCACTCTTTGGGAATAGGGGTAACATACCACTCCCTTTCATACTTAACACTTTCCATCCATTTTCCTCCCATTATCCTATCGTTTGGAACTGGCTGTTACATGTATCCCAAAAAGATCCGTGCCTTCACCCTCCTATGAGAATAAGGGGCTAGAATGCTTGAGGTTGATGCAACAGGTAAAAGAATAAAAAAGCATGTTATAAAAAAAAATGAATAATGGGATGACAAATGACAAAATCAAAAGCCAAAGTCAGCTTGATCTCTACCCCCTTGCTACGAGGCGATCGTCCCATGTCCTAATGCACATAATGCATATCAAATTAAAAGGACTTAATCCCAGTAAAAAAAGTGATGAATGCATGAACCTAAAAAGGGGACTTGCAAAGCAATAAATGATTATCAAAAGGCAAGAAGGGGTTTGGAATACACACATTGCCAAGGAAAGGGTAACTCAAGCACTAAGCACTATCTCTACAAAGGCGCTCATGGAGATGAACCACATGTGGCCTTGCATGTCAATGACACCATGACCATGAAGTAAACCCCATATCATCGCATTCACTTCTACTCACACTTTGAAGGTTTTCTTGGGAACTACTCCTCTACTTGGGTATTGACACACCTAATAGGGTCTTGTGATGGTCCTCCCATACCTAAACTTGGCAAATTGCATAAAGTCTTAAGCTAGTGTGAAGTTTGAAGAAGATACCTAATGTGAATTGCTTGCATGGCTCTTGTATTAGATTGTGGCTTACCTTGTATGATTCTAATGACTCTTGTATCTTGTAATGGTTGGCCTTACTTGATTATGTGAACCTTGCTTATTGATGATGCACCCCTAGAGATGGTCTTGTTAGGGACGTTTTGATTCTTGTACCTAGGATGTTGCACACTATATGGAGGACATTAGGCCCTTTATGATGAGTGTTGGGCTTCTTGATGACTTGGCATGCCTTGAGACATCTTACAACTCTTGGACCTTGGACGTTGCATTAATGAGCCTGGATGTTGTAGATATAGCCAGTTGTGTCATCTAGAGGGGAGGAAGCCCCACAACTTGGACATTGCATCCTCTGAGGACGTTAGGGTTTGATTAGATGCCATGGCACTTGACGAGGATTGTATGCCCCTTTGGAGGGATGATGGAGCCCTTATCATGCATGATGTTGACATTTTGACCTAGGATGTTGAAGATTTAGAGGATGACTTTGCATTGGGCCAACCTAGCACATGGGTGATGAGATGGCGTTTGGTTGATGATGAAATGTAACCCTATTGATGAGGGGTTGTGACCTTTCATGATGCTTTGCACCTTTTGGGAATTGATGTGACTTTTGGAGACTTTATACTCCTTCAGGACACAACGTCACCCTCTTTTGGCATCCTACACTCACACGTGTGTCACTTTTAGAGGACGTTTTGATGTATTAGCATTTTATCTTTATGTTTGAGGCTATTTTGGGAATCGGCTTGAGACCTATCCACCTTGTATCATGGATTTATTATATTTTAGGGGATTTTAGAGAAATGAGGCACTAGGCTTGTCTCATATTTATAGAGGATGGTTTTCTCATTTGTAAATCATAACTCATCTCATGGAGAATAACTTCTAGCACTTGTTCACTCACTTATTCATCATGGAGAACTTATGCGCACTTTCTTGGAGATGATCTAGTGGATGCTTTGCAAGTATTTTGTGGATAATTTCATTTCTAGGGTTTCTTTCATGCCAAACAATTTGACTAGTAAGTGTTCTTTTCAAGTCTTGGATGGTTTGTTCTTGATGTATTAAGTAAATGCCTTATCAAAGTGGTGATTTGCATGTTATCTTATTTCTCTTGGATAAATTTTGTTTTGAAACCCTAAGGAAGATTTGTAGTGGACTATCTTCCATGTTATCATTCATTTAAAGCTTGTTGAAGGACATAAGGTATTTCTAGGGTTTGTAGTGGACTACTCTAGGGTTTTAACCAATATCCTTTTAAATCTCTTGCTAAAGCCTTTAGAAGACATAAGACGACCTCTTAGGGTTTGTAGTGGACTACCTTGAGTTTCTCTCCTAAAGGAACAATACCTAGGGTTTGTAGTGGACTACCCTAGGGTTTGTTTCTTGAGTCTTTCTCTTGCCTTTGCTCTCCATAGAAGTAGCATTCTTGACTCCATATGCCCAAGGAAGCTAGACGACACTTGTCTATTCTCTTGCAAAGTGACCTTTAGAAACCTAAGTCTCTCTCTCCTTGATGTCTTATGCTAGTTTTAGGTCTTATTGCATTCCATCTTCTTTCCTCAACCATTTGTAGCCTAACGTCTAGGGTTTATAGCCTCTTTTAACCTAGAATAGCTCTTAGACATCATTTATTGCACCATTGTTGTAGTTTCAGCCAACTTGGGCTTGATGTCTTGCATAATTAAGAGTTTTTTCATGCCATTTTACTTATCAGCAAGCATCGGTTACTTCATGTGTTAGTCTTAGCTTGCTTTTCATCTTTCTTTCATAGAATTCTTATTAATTTTAGGACTTATATTTTCTTCTGTCATAACTTGTTGTTTTGCTGAAGTAAACCATTTCTTATTGCAAGTTTTATGGGAGCCATAGTTTCCTTTTTTATTTGTAGTGTTTTGGGGCATTTACTTTACTCATTTGACTTTGATAGTTATCATTTATTGTCTTGCAACACCTCACACACAAATCTGGAAACTATTGCATAAAACCACCTTAATCTTGTTTGATAACCTTAGTCTAGGTTGTGGTAATTTCAAGTAACTATGATAGGGGGCCGTAGAGTTGCTATAGGATCCTTTGAGGTTGCTAGGGAAGCCACCCTTGTCTTGGATCTCAATCCTTCACTAAAATGAGGGAAGTAATTGCTTAGGTGTTAGTGGTAAGTACTTCCATATCTTCCATATGTTGCACTTGTCTTGTATCTTGTGAGGGCTTTGCACAAGTGCTAGATTGGGTGATAACACAACCAACTCATTAAATGCAGATAAGGTTGAGTTGTTCAGACTTGGAGAGATTCCTTGGATGGTGTGCAGTCTCTTTAAGCTTGCTAGGCTGATTTGTGAAGTAGCTAATCATTCTTCCTATGTTGTTATCAATTTTTTGAGCATAGTATATTTTCTCTTTTTCATATTTTGGTTAGTCCATGGTTTAGTATTTATTACAGAAGTATTTGTGTACCTTAAATGTGAATTTCCAGATCTGATCTTGTTATTACAGCAGACATTTTGAGAGTAACAAATCAGATCTGCTGTATGTTTTTTTTTCTTTTCTCATTACACAGATCTTTAAGAAGTAGATCCATGTCTTGCGAGAGAAATCATCGATGAAAGAATAATAGTACGTGCTTCCTCTGACTGATGCTACTAACATTGATCCACAAACATCTGAATGCACTAGGTCTAGAATATCTTTAGACCTATGCTCGTTGCTTGGAGAAGCAACCTTGGCATGCTTGCCAAGTGTTCACCCTCTGCATACACCCTGCTACTCAGTACTGAAATCTGAAAGACCTGTGACTATCTCCCTCAGAATAGGCAATGCCTTGTGATGTAGGTGCCCCATCCTCTTGTGCCACAACTGGCACAAGTTGTTTGTGTTATGAAGTAGGGCTTGAACAGGTTCACCCTGTAACTTGTATAAATTACCTTCCCTAATCTTGATCACTTGAGCTGATTCTGGGACAGACTCCTTCGGTTGAATAAGGACTTGTTGGTTCTTGAACCCTACTGCAAAGCCCTTATCTTCCATAACAGAAACTGAAAGCAAATTCTTCCCGAGACCTAAAACAAACAAAGCATTGTCAAAGTCTAAGAGTTACCTGACTAGAGTCAGAAAGGAATGGTACCAACTCCTACTACTAGGTACTTGGCATCATCACCAAGTTCATCCCGAACTCCTAAGTCTTGCTTTGTTAGACTTGAAAATAACTCCCAGGCTGATGTCATATGCCTATATGCTCCACTGTCCACATACCAAGTGTTCCATGGAATTGTATTGGTAGAAAGGAAAGATACCATCGAGAAGTCTTTCCGGAACTTGGAGACAAACTTGCTCATTTGAGTTTTAGAGGAGACTGCTCCCTGATGCTGCTGCTTCCCTTTACCTTTCTTCTTGTTCAGACACTGTGATGCATAATGTCCTTATGACATATGAAGCACTTGATTTTACTCAAGTCCTTCCCTGCCTATGAGGTTGAATCCTCACTCTTTCCCTTACCCTTGCTGGGTCCTTTACCTTTTTCTTTCTTGGTTTGATCAATTAGGGCTAGGTTGTCGCCACCACCTCTCTTGCTTTCCTTTGACTCCATCCAAGTCTCCTCCTAGATATAGTCATCCCATAGTCTTTCAAAAGTAGGAAGATTTTCACGAGCATAGATACCTTTTACAGATGGTTCCCATGACGTTGGGAATCCATTCAGTGCCGTGTTCAACAACTCTGCATCAGCCACTTTTTCCAAAACTGTCACAAGTTGATTACAAATTTGCGTGATCTTCATCAGGCAACTGGTAACAGTGTCTGATCTGGTCATCTCTATGGATTTGAGTTTGTTCTGCAATATCATCTTTTTGTTTATGTTCTCACTTTGGTCAAGGCTAACTAGGGCATCGAACATCTCCTTCGCCGTTTTCTTCTCGGATAGGTGAGGAATCAAATGATCCCTCACGACATCCAAGATCACCTGCTTGGCCTTCACTTCCTTCTTCTTCTGTGCTGCCAATTGCTGCAGATTTGTAGGTGAAGCCACAACATCCTTTACAATATCCTAGAGATCATTTTCTTCCAATAGCAATGTTACCCCGGATTTCCTGGACAAATAACTGGAGGCACCATCTAATCTGTTCTCAAATCTGAGGCTTGTTGCTGCCATCTCTGAGATCTATTTCACAAACTTCCCAGATTTGAATATAAGACAAAAAAATTTGCCTTGCAAGAATGCTTAGTCCTTCAAGCAACAATAATGAAATCCTCTAAGTGCTGGTCCTTGACTCCGACAGTTGATTTACTGCTGTAAACTCTCGAGGATCTTAATTAGAGACTAAGCTCTGATACCATGTAAATTTTCAAGCCCTAGGTGATTGCTGTCCTATGTTTCTCTTAATTAAATAAATTAAATCTAAACTTATTTAATTACAGAAATAAATATTTCCGAACATGCAACAACCATGCATATATTTGAAAATAAACAAAGGAAGCATAAACACAATACACCAATAATTACACCCTTAAATCAACTTTTCATTTATATTCCAAGCTTACTAGGAAAGCTCCACAAGCTATCAAACTAACAACTGTACGGTATACCCAAAAAATCAGATTTCCACTTATTGAGATAAATCTGCCTGGTGGACAACTGAGAATCTTCCTGTTTGATATGCTGTAAAGCACTGTACAGACTGTACTTAGGCGGCAGGCCTGCTTCTCGACCTCGGCTCCTCTCCTGTGCTCTAAATCTGCTCAACTGATCTCTCTCCGATCTCTTGAGTCTTCTTGGTATATAAAATGTGTGTTCAACCTCTCCCATCTTGTTCTATTTATGCTTTGAGAGAGATAACTAATCTCCACAATCCTAGCAACTAATTCCCAAATCTTAGCAACTAATTCCCAAATCTTAGCAACTAATCTCCTTAATCCTCGTAACCACCTTATCTCAACAATGAGGTGTACGGTTAAGATTAGATCAAATCTAACTCACTAATATTCTAGAATCTCTAGAATATTTCATTTAGATTTTCTAAGATTTAAGAGATCTAGGTAAATTAAACTTTCACTTTTATTTCATAAGTGAAATTACAAGATGGTATTATTTCCCACTTTTACTAAGTGGTCACTATAAGTTGTTTTGAACCACTTCTCGCACGTTCACACCTAACCTGTGCAAGAAGTTTCTGCTTGAGCTACATTTCTCAACACGCACAAGTATGCAAGCCAATATAATTGGCCCTATTTAACAAGGTTGGACCAAACCCAAATGTTTGAAGGCTACAACAATAGCTACAACTGGCAAACCCCATTCAAGGGAGGAACATTCCTACCAGGATTTGAACTTGGGTCTTCATCACAACAATGGCTCCAAGTTACCACTAGATAAACATAGTATTCAAAAATGGTGTGTTTGTGTGATGCAGTCTTATACTCAGATAAACATATTATTCAAAAAGGCGGCCTTGTATCTGCACTTGCACCTGTAAACCTCAACAACCTTGTTTAACATGTTATATATGTTTGAGTATGTTTTTCTCAAGCATGAGACACTTTGATAACCTAGGATAAAAAAACATAAAATCTGCAACTTTTGCACATTGAAATATATTGTAACAATAATACTATAGCATTTTACCATTAGGGTTTTACAGGCACTCCCAGCTGCAAGTTTCATGCTCAGTAACTTAGGTTTTATTTGGATTTTCCTTATATAGTCCATCCAATAGGAGTGTTTTGTGGTGATATAGAATATGTGAACAACATTTTAGTTTTGGTTGAGGCTCAAACATGTAAGCCTTGGAAGTAGATAAATTTCAGGCCTACACCCTGAAGGCTGAATGACATGGAGAAAATGCTGTTGAATAGACACTATAACTTCTCCCCTGGATATTCAATGTCATCTTAGGCTGTGACTATTCTTTTCCTACACTTTCATATTTAGACTTGACTCCAATTTTAGTTCTCAAGTTTGTTGTTGTTCCTAATATTTGTTGATATGTAGTTCTTATAATAAATGTTTAGGAAGGAAAGAAGGCAACATTTTACTGTCAAACCGATATAATTATTTGAAATGAGTAGCTTTCATGATTGATTCGGCTTCTACAGTTGCATCTTTTCCTTAGATCTCGACATTGATTCTTCTTTCCCTTAATTTTTTATTTGGGAATTCAAGTTATTAGGTGATTATTGGCTTTACGTGCTGCTCTGAAGTGTTCTCCTTTGGCAGCCTCAGCAGCAGTGCACTTAGCAGTTCCATCTTCTAGCCAAAATCCGTATGCAGGTTAAATGTAGTAGACGAGGGAGGTACAGTTGAACAGTGGCTCAGTAGTCCTGTAGCAACTTCTGTGCAGCATGGAATTTCCTGTGTGGAGGCACAACAGCATCAGACAGCCTCTAAGGAGGCGCAGCAGTAATAATCGTTCAGTATGAGTGCGTGGCACATACAAGCAGTATGCATGGATGTGCTATGATTAGACTTTTAGTTCCAAATTTAGAAGTTTACTTTCCCACCAGATTTAGAATTGCCGTTTCAGATTTAGAACAGATTACTTTTGTAAGATTTAGACTAAGCACCATTTTTATGTTTAGAAGTGCTATTACAGTTTCAACTTTCGTACAAGGTGCATGCCTTTTCTTATTTTAGGAAGTGAGCTTCTGTTCTAGTTTTAGAGTGCTGTGTGTGAGAAGGTTTCCTGGAATAGGTTGGGCATAGATTCCTAAGAGTGTGCATGCATGCATGCTTGTTCTCTCCTTAACTGGGCACTCCATCCCAGGAAGACTATTTCCATGCAGGAGTAGACACACTGCTCTAGGAGAATAGACTTAGACTTAGCATTTTTCATGCTGGACACGTCACTGGGACTGTCCAGATACATTGTAACCACAACCTTTTTCATCTATAAAATAAGGCAGAGTGGGTGAGTGATCACACCAGTTTTGAGTTAGCGATTCACGAGTTAGAGTTTTGCAGTGTTTTGTAATTCTTCTGTTCTGAGTAATATTCAGAGTTGATGAGTGTGAAATCTGCTTACTGTCCAATAATTTCCAGAACAGTTTTATATGCAAATTTAGGTTTATATTGTTGCTGTCAGATTTCTTTTATTATGCAGTGTTTAAAATAGTGAAGCATACAGTCCAGAATTCCGAGTTTAAATATTTTGCTGTTCTGAGTTGTGTTTAATCAGCTTTTGTTAGTGTTTCTGTTCACAGAAAGTGCAGATCGGCTTACTATGAATTGAAAATTCAATAGTGATGTGTTGCATTTCTTATGGTTTCCACTCACAAAAGCAAAGCAGCAAATTGTTGCACATATTTACACTTTTTGATGTCTGCGCTTGTTGATTTATGCAGATAATAAGTATGGTTAAAAAGACACCGGCTTATAAGAATAAATTGAAAGCATTGGAGTTTGAACGCAAAGGCGGGATGGCAAACAAGAGGAAAGGTCCAAAACAGAAGAACAAGTGAGTTGTCTCCTGTTTTTAATTTCTACATCATCTTTAAGCTTGTGCTTCTTATTTGTTTATGTAAATACTAAATATAGTCTCTTGGAATAAAGATTGTACATTTAAGTATTGTTGATAACATTGGCATCGACAAAAGATCGCCAAGGGTCTGGACCTCGGGACATTGGGAATGCCAGGGAAAAAATCGACAAAAATTGGCAAACTGCGGCAAGCATTAAAAAATACAAAATAAATTCAATTTTTGCATTTTTTTAAATATAAACTAACAACAACATCAAATAAGCACATTGGCATATAAACATGGAAACAGCATCAATATATATGATGTAGTGGATGCCAAATGATACATCAAAGTCGATACTAAACCCTGAGAACTGTCCAATCAAGGACTCAAAACTAGACAACCAATACAAAATGACATCATATATATATATATATCATCATCATCATCATGAGTCATCTACAATGACAAATCTAGCAGCTAGCTATCAATTCCCATGGATCGTTTGCCACTAGAAGGTCCTGCATCATTTGTTTGACGGCGACTGCTGGGTGTATGTGTATCAATTTGTGTAGAAGGTGGCTGAGGCTGCCACATCACACTCCGAGGTGTCAAAGTGCTCCTCTACCCCCTTTGCCTGTTGGCCTTCTTCCTCCCTTGCCTCTGCACTTGTTGCTGTGGCTGCTCCTCCTCTAACCACTCAGGTGCCTCCTCCATAATAGGCATGTTATACTCCACCCTCTACTGAGACAATACGTTAATGTTGTCCAAGAAAATGGCATTTGTTGACTCTCTCTTGGTTATGGTTTGGACTCTCTGATCAACTCTTGTTACTCTTGTTTGGTGCACTATCCTTGGAGAGAGGTGCGCTATCTTGTTTGGCTATCTAGCCTAGGGTTTGCTTCCGGAATGATTCTCTGTCAAGGTTAAGGTGCTTGGGGGTGGCTTCGGCCTATGGTTGGGTGACAATAGTGATATTGTCTATGGTTAAACGAGCACATCCATCATATTCTAACAGGTTATGGGCCCACACCTCCTTCATTCAGTCTAATCACTGGAAGGGAGCATAGCCATAAGGATACTAAGCTCGTTGAAGAACTGCCGCTAGGGTTTCTAGCAAGAGCAGTTACCAAAGCACTGTTGCTAGTGTTACTAGCAGGTGCAGTTGTAGAAACCCTAATCCTCTCGTTGAGGCACCTTAAGTGAAGGGATTGACCTAATTTTCGGATAGACTAGTGGGCCCTAGCCTAGTGCATCTCCTGGTACTCTCAACAAGCTAAGACGTCAAGTTTGAGTTTTTGGCCAAATCTAGGGTTGACCAAGTCAAAGCAACCATGACTTACTCTATGAAGCTAAGTCACCTGACACGAAGACACGGGACACGGAGGACACGGAAATACGAGTATCCGATACGGACACGACGACCCTCGAAATCAGGACACGGGGGACACGTTATATTAATATATATATATATATATATATATATATATAT
>ML776919.1:367779-380046 GCA_009831015.1 Picea engelmannii | reverse complement strand
ATTGAAGAGATCATTTCAGAGAAGAAACTGGTAAACATAGTACTCAATGGTCTTCCCAAGACATGGGATGCATTTGCCGCAAGCATGAACACAAGGAAGGAGTATCCTACATTTGAAGAACTTTGGACTTGTTGTGCACAAGATGAATCAAGGATCAGTGCAAAAGAGAAACCCCAAAAGAAGTACGATGATCAAGCCTTCACAGCAAGGTTCAAAGATTTCAGGAATAAAAAGAAGTTTGGCTCCAGGAAGAAACCAAATCAAGAGAAAGATATGTCAAGAATACAATGCTTCAATTGTCGAAAGTATGGTCACTACAGGAATCTTTGTCACGAGTTAAAGAAAAGGAAGGAAACATATGAAGCATCGGTTGCCGAAGAAAGGGAACCCTCAAAGAAAGCCAAGCAGGACAAAACAAACTTCTTCTTCTAAGACAAGGTAACAATACTCTTCATAGTTCTTGTATATAACATGTTTTCTGTACATATCTTTCATATCTATTTCCTAGAAGATAATATGTTCCAAGAGAAACTATACCTATGGAAGAACAACAAGATAAGGATTGCTATCACTATGACTACAAGTCAGACAATACACGTGAAAGGATGAAGTACATCAACAACCCCTGGTAGCAATTCATGTGGAAGTTATTACATAAGTAACAACTGCAAGATAAGCCGAAATCAGAATCAATCTTGAAGAAACCTAGAAGAAGAAAAGACAGAAAGAAGTCAGCAATCAAGAGGAAATTGGAGAAAGACTTATGACACTTTGCAGAAGGCAATAAGGATGCAAACGGAAGTGTGGACACTGTTAGATGGAGGGAGCCGTTTATATATTTCCAAAAGAAGAGCATGCATTCATACATGAAGCAAGGATTAGGAGGGAGCTAATCCTATGATCCATTGAAGATGATGGAGTATATATCCATGGTAGCAGCCATGAAAAGCAATACGTGTTCAGTTTGACTTTAGAAGAAGCCTTCTTTGAAAAGAATCCTTAATGTATCCCTGGTTGTCTATCCATATCCATGATCCTATGATGAAAGAAAGAAGTGGAATCTTTAGGGCATGGAATCTATAGAAAACTCCATGGACCCAAGAGCTAAAGAGAAACATGAGGAAGAACATGAATATTCCAAGAAAGAAAGAAAAGCCAGAACAACCAGTCATTGTATCGAGAATCACAAGACTACCAGCCTGATATGAACTCACTAAAAGCAATCAAGCAGAGGAACTGAAAGTTGTGATGAAGAACAATGTATGGAAGATTTATGAATGAAAGCATTGCGAGATCTAGAACTACAGGTTCACCCAAATGGAGGGAGAAGACTATGTTGATTGTTTGTTCCAGAGACATACCTTTACATGAGCCATTATATTGACCGCAATATCCATGGTTTGGAGTTTATATCAGATGAATGCAAAGACTATTCTCCAGAATAATTGAACAAAGAACGTATGTAGAACAACCTCAAGGCTTTGAGGTATACCAGGAAGAGACCTTTGTATGCAGATGGAAGAAGACAACTTGGTGGAGAACCTCCAATGCACAACAGAAGCGTGGTGAAAAACCTTCTATAACAGAGATACTATATCAGAATGGTTACTCAGAACTCAAGGATGATGGATTGCCAATCCATGACAAAGCTCTCATGATGGCAGAAGAAGTACCACTTGGATATGTTCCAAGTTTGACCCTTGCCACGATGTTATGAGCTAGCAGGGATCAAAAGAGCTGAATTCAACTATGATGATCAGAGCTATATGAATCCTTCAGAAAACCAGTGTTCCAGAAAGACCGAAGTACATTGAGATCAAGCATTACATTCTCCATGATGAAGTCCAGAAAGGAGAAGTGGTTCTCCAATATATATCTCTACAGATGAGCAGATAAGCAGACATTTTGGTAAAGCCTCTGTTCAAGATGAAAGAGTTTGTGTACTCAAGCTGGAGCTCGTGGAGACGACTTCCTTATTGAAAAAAGAAGAGATGACTCCTAGGTTGGGAGGGAGCACTGATGTGTTATTGATTTATGAACAATCATTTTTCAGTTCGAAAAATGGTCCAGGATGAGTAGTTCCTTTCCAGTTCGGAAAGTGGTTTGAGATTTCTAACGGACAGGCATTTTCTAGCGCGGAAAATGGTCTAGATCGAACGGTCATTTTCGTAATGAAAATGGTTCGATGGATTGCTGATGTACCATAGACAACGATTCCCCTTGTGGTTAACATAGGGAATGGTCTAGGACAGACTCTCTTCTTGACGATCACTCTCAGTAGTGGTCAAGAAGACTGGTCCGCCTCGCTGGACAATCATTCTTTCGAAGCTCACAGTTGTGAGCAGTTTCGAGGAATGGTTCGTTTTGGAGGTTGGTGCAGGACAATCATTTTCTTAGGAAATGCTCCGGACAGTCATTCCCTAGGGCAGATTCATTCTCTCCAGGTTGCACTTTGTTTAGTGCCAAAGGAATGGCCCAGATAGTGAATGGTCCAGGTTCAGCGATCAGTGACAGGCATTCCCTAGGGCAGATTCATTCTCTCCTGGTTGCACTTTGTTTAGTGCCGGAGGAATGGCCCGGATAGGTGAATGGTCCAGGCTCAGAAATCGGGACAGTTATTCTTCCTTGCTTGAGAAGAATAGTCCAGATAGCTCATCATTGATGTTTTACCCTCTGAGGGCAGACACTCTTCTAGATCTCACATATGTGAGTGGAAGAATGGCCCAGATGATTCGGTTTATATAATAACAATGTTTTCTGTGTAGGTTGATGATATGATCGTTATGGAGACTGTATGTCTCCGGACAGTAGATGTATACTACTGTGGTGGATGTGTTCCACTGATTGTGACTATATGTCACTGATCAAGTATCTGTGTGCTACTTGGTGTGGCAGTGTAC
Source organism: Picea engelmannii (assembly GCA_009831015.1). Lineage (NCBI taxonomy): Eukaryota > Viridiplantae > Streptophyta > Pinopsida > Pinales > Pinaceae > Picea > Picea engelmannii. The sequence goes on along the minus strand of ML776919.1, from coordinate 377,146 downwards.
CACTGGATTGTAATTGTGTACTACTATGGATAGACACAGTTGTGTTCTATCGAATGACATTGTTTTGATTTCCCTGAAAACTATCAGTAGTGTTGGAAATGATTATCAGCTAGATGGATGATCAATGGACAAAGATTCCCCAGACGAAAAATGGTCCAGGACATTTATTCTTCTAGGACATATGTCCGGATTAGAAGAATGGCTCTTATGTCACCCTTTGGAGTGAGTGACTTATCCAACATCATGTTTGATTACTCAGATGGAGTATGGTTTCAAGAGATGATGCAACTGATGACACTGATAGTGATGATGGTGCTCATGATCTAATCACGAGTTAGTCTATAAGACTATGTTGATGCTATCGGGTAAATGGTATGTTTGTGCTCAAGACCATTACCTTCAATATGATTCTTTACTTTACTTTATGTTTGGTATGTTTGTTACTTTACTTTATGATTCTAATTTCACTTTGACTTATGAGATTTAAGTCAAAAGTGAAATATGTCACTTAAGTCATTAAAGTGACAATTAATTCACTTTGTGGGTGAATTAATAGACATAAAGAAGACTAAGGAAAGTGGGTTTCCTAAGTGAGATTTAGGGATTGAATCTCACCCTTTGATTAGACTTGGTTAGATTGGATCTAGGCCATTGATCTAATAGGGTTTGGCCAAAGGACGCTAAAGGAGGGAATAGGGCATTTATGAGACTCATTCTTCACTTGAGAGGAGAGGAGAAGAGAAGGAGCACTTGGGCGCATTTCTTGAGGAGAGGAGGGCGCACAAGCTTGAGGGTTTGAGGAGGAAGCCATTACTTGAGTGGAGCTTGCTTGGAGAGGTCTTCCATGGAGTCTTAGCCATTTCTAGGAGGAGGGCACATGCTAGTGGAGGAGGGCGCATTTACTAGAGGAGGGGCACAATCTTGTGAGGAGGGCACACTTCTAGTAGAGGAGGCTTCATCCATTGGTTGGAGGACCACTCATATGGTTGAGGCTTGCTTTAGAGCTATAGAGGGAGCCTTTATGAGTGAGGGCGCAAGCTTCTAGGTGGAGGGCGCATTCTATGGAGGAGGGGTGCACATGCTAGAGGAGGGCACACTCTAGAGTTTTGGAGGGCGCATCTAGTCATGGAGAGTCTCCTATTTTGAGGAGAGGCCTCTTTCATTCACTTAGGTGCATTCTTATGAGTAGAGGGCGCAAGTGTGAAGGAGGGCTCACCATTTGGAGTTTTTGCTTGAGGAGGGGGTGCACTTGAGGAGAGGGGTGCACTATCTCTTTGTGGGTGGCTATCTTGAGAGGAGGGAGCTACAACAAAGGCAAGGCAAAGGCAAAGGCAAGGTTAAAGGTAGCAAAGGCATCAGTAAAAGACAAAGGCAAGCAAAGGAAGAAAGGCACACCAAGGCAAGGGGTGCCTTACTTCAAAAGGATAGCAGGGAGGTCTTCAAGGAACTCCAAGGCATCCGAGAGTGGTTGCTATTGTACCAGGTTCACTTGTATATGTTTCCTGTGTTGTACATTTTGCTTTGAGGCCTTCTATATATATCTGCTCCAAACTGTTTTTCCCTATGGGGGGGTTTTTCTAGGGTAATGTTGACCAAAAACATGTGTCAATTTCATGCGTGCTTAGAAGTGTAGATCAACATTTTAAAGTTAAAAGATCTAGAGGTAGTGTTATTTGTTTTGATGTATATTGCATGTGCTAATATTGAGAAAATAAAACACTTGCAAGGGCATCTCAAAAGGACACTTAACCATCAAAATATTGAGCTGAAAGTTGGTGACTGTTTGCTGTCCTAAAACAACAGCAAGGGACAGCCATAGAGTTGAAACTTAGAGCCAAACTTAATGTCAAAGACAGACCTTAGTTGGCAGCCTAATAGGACCTCAAAAAATCACATGGTATCAGAGCCAATGGTGGCTTAGACTTGCTGATTTTTGAGCATTTTTGTGGGCAGTTTTGTGAGGTAAAAATCAGATCTGTTGGCTATTTTTGGACAACAAGTTTACCGTCCAAAACAGTGAGTAAAATCAGATTTGAAAGTGCCTCTCAGTTAGTGCCAGTTGGAAAGTTCAGGGCAGATTTTTGGACAGCATGTTGACAAAGTTTGTGGAGAGATTCGTTGGACAGTTCAGGGCTGATATTTGACACTTGTGGACAGCCTCTTTACACACCTGTGTGGACAGGAGTGAGGTTGTATTTCACGACCTCTTTTCACACCTATATTGCTAGGAGTGAGGTTGGTGTTCGTTTGCCTCTTTTCACACCTGTGTTGATAGGAGTGAGGCAATGTTCCTTTGCAGTTGCAACATCAGTTTGAGTGCAGTCGGCGGTGATGTCAGCATCTCAGATACGTGTGGAGGATAGGGTAGCTGGAGCTAGCAACTGATCGCCTTGGAAGGCCAGGATCGTCTGTCTTAGAGGACTTCGAACTATGGGATATAGTTGAGGCAGTTGTTCCTGTTCCACCTGCTACTGCTCCCATCTTGTTAGCAGAGTTCAGGAAGAGGAACAACAAGGAAAAGAGGACGATATGTGATTCAGTGCGGGATCACATCATTCCCCATTTGACTGGGAAAGCTTGGGCATTTGAGATGTGGGCATCTCTATGCAAGCTTTATGAGAGCTCTAACGAGAACCGAAAGATGGTTCCTCATGATCGACTCAGGGGCATTCAGATGCTCTAGGATGAGTTGGTTACTTCTTTCCTTGGACGATACACCCAAATTAGAGATGAGCTTGGAGCCGTTGGAGAGGTGGTGGACCCAGATTTTATGGTGAGGACAGCCTTAAACAACTTCACCAAACCATGGGGTCCATTCGTTCGTGGCATTGTTGCCAAGGAGGTGATGCCCACATGGGAGAGGATGTGGGATGATTTTGTTCAGGAGGAGACTAGACTTGTAGCAGAGGCTTCTGGACAGCAGCAGACAGTGCAGGGTGATGAGGATCTTGCTCTTTGGACAAAGGGCAAGAAGAAGACCGGTCGGGGAGGTCGACAGGGTCCCAAGTTTGGGGCCCCACCACGGGGAGCCACGGGGAGGAGAGAGCAACAGTGGGTAGAAGAGAGACATGAGCACAGTGAGATGCTTTGCTTGTGGAGAGATGGGTCACTATGCATGACAGTGTCCCAAGAAGAAGAAGAAGCAACAAGATGTTTCAACAACGACAACAAAGGAGCTTGAGTTCGATACACAGTTTGCGAGAGAGTGTGCATTCACCAGTTCTTTGTTAGCTGTTACACCATCCAACATCAGGTGGGGAGACATAGTTGAGGATGACCTACTGACTCATAGTAGTGATTCAGAGGGAGCTCAGACTCAGTTTCCTTGGAAACTATCAGCAGGGGTGATTGGTCCACCCGGGACATCTTCAGTTTTAGAGTTGTCGAGACAGAGGGTTGGTGCAGGGGCTTCAGAGCATCAAAGATTGATGAGGAGGAGCGATAGGGCACCGCAGAGGCTTGAGCCTCACTTGGCTATAGAGACAGGCAAATCAGGTTCTGGATCCACTTCAGGTGGAAGCTACTTGGCGAGAGGCCAAGTTGAGGATCTTGGTGAGATGCCGAGATCCTGGTAGTCTTGGTGAAATACCAAGAGGGGGAGACTCTTGGTGAGATGCCAAGAGAGTGACTCTTGGTGAGATGCCAAGAGTAGTGATCGTTGGCGAGATGCCAGGAGGTAGAAATCCTTGGTGGGAGACCAAGGTGGAGATCTTTGGTTTGATACCAAGATTTAGGTGATCTTAGATAGGTGGAGAGACACTTCCATCTATAGATCATGCAAATTTAGTAGATCTGTGTCAGAGACTACTTTCATTGATCAAGGTACAACCGTACTCACCGAGTATATGCCAGCAGGCAACGATGTCCGCTATAGTGATGATATTGGTGGTGAAGGATACTTTCCTCGGTAAGAGGGAGTGTTGAGATTTGGGTACCTTGGAAAGTGGTCCCCTTGTGTTTGTGAGTCTCTAAACAGAAAGGGGGAGACTATTACCCTTGTTACTTTACTTTATGATTCTAATTTCACTTTCACTTAGGAGATTTAAGTCAAAAGTGAAATTTGTCACTTAAGTCATTAAAGTGACAATTAATTCACTTTGTGGGTAAATTAATAGACATAAAGCAAACTAAGGAAAGTGGGTTTCCTAAGTGAGATTTAGGGATTGAATCTCACCCATTGATTAGCCTTGGCTAGATTGGATCTAGGCCATTGATCTAATAGGGTTTGGCCAAAGGAGGCTAAAGGAGGGAATAGGGCATTTATGAGGCTCATTCTTCACTTGAGAGGAGAGGAGAAGAGAAGGAGCACTTGGGCGCATTTCTTGAGGAGAGGAGGGTGCACAAGCTTGATGGTTTGAGGAGGAAGCCATTGCTTGAGTGGAGCTTGCTTGGAGAGGTCTTCCATGGAGTCGTAGCCATTTCTAGGAGGAGGGCGCATGCTAGTGGAGGAGGGTACATTTACTAGAGGAGGGGCGCACTTCTAGTAGAGGAGGCTTCATCCATTGGTTGGAGGATCACTCATATGGTTGAGGCTTTCTCTAGAGCTATAGAGGGAGCCTTTATGAGTGAGGACGCAAGCTTCTAGGAGGAGGGCACATTTTATGGAGGAGCCGTTAGGCTTGATTATATACAGACTTATGAGCAGATGGCAAACATCTGTACCAAGTTACTGAGCAGACAAAAGTTCGAGAAGTTTAGAGATTAGATGGGGTTGTGAAAGAATCCCTTCCTCGCTAAGAGGGAGTGTTGAGATTGTAGCAAGGAAGGTCTTCCATCATCATTACAATGTCCTAGGATGATGGAGGACAATGAATCTTAGGCGAAGTCAAATAATTAAATATTTTCCTAAGTCTAACTTAGGAAAAGAACTGTTGATATGTTATTATCTTCAGTTGACTTTATTGAGTACTTTTTCTAAAGTTAAAGTGAAAAATAATTTAAGTTGTGGTCTTTTAATCTTGACCATTGATCTCATGATGAGGGTGAGGGTGAGGGTTGATCTCAACCCTCAATCCTTTTGGAGATTAGGGTTTCACTTGCTCAATGAAGAATAAAGAGATTGGATGGGCTAAGAGGGCAGACAAGGAGAATGAGAGATTGATCTATAGAGAGATTGATTGTAGATTTGAGTGTGAGGGTTTGCAGGGAGACAAAGGAGGACTCATCAAGTAGATTGGCTCACACATCTTCAACATTTGCAAAGGAATTTATCTCAGATCCGAGGGCCACTGTACCAAGTGACATAACACCCACGTAGACAACCGTACGATATTGCGCAGAGGCTTACGCAAGGGTCTCATCAGGCATGTTTTGGTTCAGGGATTTGTAGAGAGGGGCCGTACAAGTGTGGGGGAAGAGTTTGGATGAGCATTTTGCTTGGTATTTGGCTGGGCCGATTTGTATTGGCTGAGCATTTTGCCGATTATTATTTCCTTGCTAAATAATAATAAAATCTCAGATTTGCTGCACCGGTTTTCCCACCTTGGGTTTTTCCGAGGACTATTGTCCAAAAATAAGTGTCTACTTGTGATGTGATTGTTGTCTACCTTACTTTCAGTTCTTGGACATTTATTTTCTGCTATGTATTTGTTTTATTATGAAGAAAACCCTGAATAATCAATTAAAATTATATTAATTGGTTTAAGGTGTACTGGGTTTTGAGAAAATTCACAAGGTACACATTGTACAATGCATCTAAGAATGAAACACTGAAAATGTGAGGAAAGAGGGAAAACTTATGGGAAAACCCCCCTCAAAGTACAATGCATCAGAAAAATGAGAAGGAACAAAAGCAGTTGCTAAGCAACTGTGTCCTTCACTCCAAGGAGACCTTGCAAATGTGCAAGTTTAAGCTCGGTGAAGATTTTGTTGAAGATGTAGATGTCTGTATGGATCTGATGAAGTAGATGCATCAGTGAGATGTCCACACATATCCTTTTTCTCTTATTGTAAAGATGAAGATCCAAATGAAGTTTGGATGAAACTTTGTAAATTGTGTGGCCGTTTCTGGAAAAAAAAACGTTGAAATTTTGTTGATTTTAAAATGCTCATAACTTCACTTCCCGGACTCCGTTTCAGACGATTTTTGTTTTGAAATTGGATATTTTTCTGAGAGGAATTCAAATATTGAATCTAATGTGCGTGGCCCCCATTTTGGCTCTTGAGATGCATGCATGGAAGTCTCTGCATGTGGCTCCTCGGATGCATGAATGGTGCATGAAAAGTGTCTGCATGTGACTCCTGATATGCATGGATGATATCTTCCGTATGCGATTTAGAAAACAAATCTGAAATGGAGTAGACATCGTCTTCAATGAATGGAACAAAAAGTTGTGCAGATACCTGTGTAGAAGGCTGTTCAAACTGAGAGGATTGATCTTCCAGTGGCTTTTCTACTGGCTCTATCTTGTCAACCTTTTGCATGCAATCTTCCTTATTCCCAAATAGAACCTCCAATCTGGTCCATAATTTGCTTGGAATTGAGTCTTGTGATTCATCGTCTACTTGACGATAAATTTCAAGAGAAATAGACAAGCAGATACATCCTATGGCCATATCTTGTCTATAGAGAAAGTCGTTTTGATCATCGGCGGAATCAGGCTCTACTTCCATTGCCATGGTTGTTTGGTATAAGCCTCTACTTCTGAGAAGAAGTAAAATATTTGGCTTCCACTCCAAATAGTTATGAGGCGTGAGAAGTATAGTCGGAGAATAATCTATCTTTTTTGCTGCTTTGTTTCGTCTTTGGTACTTACAAAAGAGTGCTGGTGACGATCCTTGCTAGCGACCCGTGGGCTATGATACCATGTAGAATTTCTAAGATAACTGCACAAAAAATCTAGCTAACAATCAAACGTACACAACTTGCAAATGGTGTGAAGAGAAGACGAAAAATGGAGGAAAGAATGAAATAATTTCTATTAACCGTATTCCACACTCAAAGAGTGAATAATTTACAATAGATATAGGCTACTCGAGTGACTAATGTGCCATAGTAGTGATCTAGAGAGATTTAGACACTCACTGATAGACACTGGAGTGAACTGCCACCTAGTCCTAGTTAACTGATCCATGCAATCATTAGTTAACTGAGTCACACATGTGGAAGTGAGAGAAACACATTTAATTGTTGGTAATAAAACCGAGGTTTCCATGCATGAGTGACTTCCACTAGTCTAACTAAGTGTAATTGACTCTGAACTGAAGAGGAACTCCCTATTTTCTAGGGAATATTCTCTAGAGAGAATATTCAAGTGTTCTGAACATTGGACTATCAAACTTAGGAAAATAATTTTAGGTGAGTGTGTAATATCTCCAACAGTCTTTCCCTTTATCCTTTTTGCTCCGTTGAGATGCATTCCATTCATCACAAGACATCTTTTGCAAGTTGGCTCTTTGGTTAAGCATGGATTGCAATGTAAGAAGTTCATTGCAAATTGTGTTATAGCTGACCGAACAAGTTCTTTGCCTCTAGTGTTTTTCCTCCTAAGGTTCAAGACCCATGAGTGGTTATAGATATATTTGGTTATGGCTTTGCTTCTTCCACACACTTCTTCACGTACTCAATTTCGCCAATGTCCTCAAGCATGAGCTCCAAACAATGGGGTGCACATGGAGTCCACCAAATGGTGGGGTCTTTGTTCTAAAACATCTTTCTTGCCACAACATAGTTGGAGGCATTGCTTGTGATGACTTGTGCAACATTCTCCATTCCCACCTCCTCAACTACTTCATTCAAAAGACGAAATAATAACCATGCATCTTTCACATGATCGGATGCATCCACCATTTTAAGAAATATAGTTTTTGATAGACAAGAAAATAGGAAATTAAGAATGGTGTAAGATCTTCCTTTAGTCCATCCATCAGACATGATTGTGCAACCTATTTTACTCCATGACTCTTTGAATTCCAAAAGGCAGCATCTATTCTTTGAATGTCATTCTATAAAAGTGCCCCCCTATTATCATGAAAACTAGGGCCTTTGAATTGTAGAAATTTCTTAAATGTTCTGATACGGCGTGGAAATTTCAAAACGAAAAAATGGCTTTTAATGCAAAATATAAATTTCACCTCTTTAACTAGAGGTTTCTTGGATCTTAACCCTATGAATTCAGCCTTAGGGATGTTATGAGATATAGAACAAAGCAACGGTGGAAGATTACAATATTTCAATCCTTAACACCCCAATCTTCTAGGCAATCCAAGGAGAAAAGATATCAAAGTGTTCTAATAAGTTTCATCTCTCTAGGGCAACCTTATTATGCATAAACCAGATCTGAAAAATTTCATTTACAACAGTAATAACAATAGTAAAACAGTCCTTATCGTCTTCTATTACAATGTTAAATTACTTAATAATTGCCCTTTACTTATGTCAAATCAACAAGACATATATAGTTGTAAATTACAAACCATGAAGAACATAAATGGCTGAAAATAAAATACGCGATTTACACAAGTATTGGACAATTGAAAACTTCATTAATATACATAAGATGAAGTTGTTGTACATACCCTCTTAATGAAGTTGTTGTACATACCGGGGTCCAGAAAACATCGTTTCGTAAAATTCGGCAAACTTAAAAAAATACAAAAATATTCATTTTTTTTTTAATTTTTGAAACATTTAAAGCAACAATAGCATCAAATAGACAGATTGCCACATGAATATGGAAAGAAAACTGATATATAAGATATATAAGATGTCTAGTGATACATCACACATAAAAAATGAATCATGTCCCGATTCCTGAGTCATCAAAAAATATAATAAATGTATCTCATGATCGTCATCATGACTCATGAGTCATCTACAATGAAATCAAACGGAGTAGGTGCCCTTGAGGCATGTGTGCCTTGTACTGGAGTCAAACGTCCTCTAGAAGAAGTAGAAGACCCTCGAGATAGATGTCCGCTAGAAGAAGGTATTGGTAGAGGAGGTCGACTGCTAGTGCTACCATTGGGCCTATCTCCCTCTGACTGTGACTCTCGCTCTGGTGGTGGCACACTTGCAGACTCGGCGTGAAACTGAATATCCTTTGAAACATCTTGATCCAAGTCCTCAGAGATACCATGATCATCACCACTATCCTCTAGCCAATCAAGGGCGGTCTCAATAACAGGTTCCTCAACCTCCCCCCTCCATGCAGCAGTGGTGTCAATCTCATCCAATGAAATGGCCTTCGCATCAATTTTTATCTCAAGTTGCTTCACCCACAACTTGAGATTGTAGTAGATGTAGACCAAATCATTAAGGCGTGAGGTATCCAACCTGTAAGAGGATCATAAATTAATTTATTAGAATGTAAAGGAGCATAAAATTTAAATGACAAGTTAATAATTTATATTATATAATTTTATAATG
>ML776919.1:355672-367467 GCA_009831015.1 Picea engelmannii | reverse complement strand
TGAAAACTGTTAAGTTTGCTGAATTTTGAATGGGACCTAAAATTCTACTTTCTCCATATGAAGTCCAATGAGGTTGGAACCACTCTCAAACATCCTGAAACAATTAATGGTAATGTTAAAAATTTAAGTAAAAGTGACATTCTACTTTATCTTTCATTGATGGAAATGAAAGATAAAGGAGAATGTCACTTTTACTTTAAGAATTTAACATTACCATTAAATACTAGGGTGGGGACCTTTTTAAATAGCACTAGTAAGGCGAAATTACCCTTATCTGCACACCAAAACACATCATCCCCCCCCCCGCGTTTTTCTAAATTTTTTTAGACAGACGATTTTTTGCCATCGACTCGCGAGTTTTTGGCGATTTTTTCCTAAAAAATCGCCCAAAAATTGCCAAAAAATGGGTCGATTTTTTCAGCGATTTTTTTGGAAAAAATCGTGATTTCTCGCGATTTTCTCAACAGAGGGACTCTGCAATCCACTAGCTTTCTAAAACCTTAGCTAGGGAAAACTAAGAAAAACCTGAGTTCAACCAAGGTTCTCAAACATGTATGAATCACTCAAACAAGTCCTCCAAGACAATATGTTTCCTTCTCTTCTTTTTCTTCACCAAATGCACCTAGGGTTTCATCTCAAAACCTGAATTTTAATTCTCCAAAGGATGAAACCCTAACCCTAGGCTTCAAGATGCTTGAAGATCAAGAAACCCTAGTGACTCTGAAAGAGGGAGAGATCAAGTACATAAGAAGATCCAAGAGGGAGAGAAGAGTGATCATCACCAACGAATTCTTCACATGAGCAAACCCTAGTATCTCACAAGGATTAAGCTCCAAACCAAAACGTCCTCTCTAGACTTCATATCTCCTAGGGCTTCCTCATGAACCCTAACTACTTCCTCTAAGAATGTTGAAATATTGTAACTTTGAAGAATATTCTACCTGAGAGAGAGTTGAATAATATTATTATATTATATTTAATTAGGCCCTATTGTGCCTTAGTAAAAGTCGGCCCTATTGTGCCTTGACAGTTAATTGTAAATTAAGAGGGTAAAGTGACAGGTTGGCCCAGACCTAATTATAGGCTGGCCAGACCACTATTTATAAGAGAGGCCAGTGCCTCATTTGGATACATACACACCTAGCTCTGCAGTGCGCAAGTCTTGGAAGAGAAGTTGCTGCAACTAGGGCTGACGTCACAGAGAGTTTCTGGTCTATCTCTTGGTATTTCTTGGTCAAGTGGTGCACTACTCTTCCTAGTGAAGGAGTAGAGGAGGATCTTCTGTTCGGTCTTTGGTCTATTTATATTGAGGAAGTTTTTGCTCGGTTTTGTCCCCCATGAGGGTTTCCCAGGATAATCTGTGTGTTTCTATTGTTTCTGTGATTGCCTCTCTTTCAGTGATCTTATTTATGCAACTAATGTGCTAAATCATCATAATAATAAAGAAGAACCATAACTGCTAGCTTTATAAAGTAAAACTTCAACATCGTATTAGAGCAGGCCTGAAAGAGACCAATTCATAGTTTATAAAGAAGTAACTAGCCTCAACGCACCCTCTCCCAGATTCAATTTTCAATGTTGCAGCTGCTGCAGAATTAGGGTTTCTGCATAAACCCTAAGTGTGATGTTTTCCTTGTTTGAGGGGGACGTTGGAGAAAGTAACCACACCTAGGAACTTGCCCTAGGAGGGCGCATCTAGTCCCTGGATCAGAATTTCGAAATTTGAAGTTTGAGAAATTAGGGTTTCCTCATAAAACCCTAAGTTGCAGTTGCAGTTGCAGTGCCAGTTCCTTCGTACCGGTTTCTTCATGCCAGTTGCAACACTAGTTGCAGTGAAATTTTTTGTGAAGTGTTGGGATTGATTTAGTGCGCCTTACCCTAGCAAATTTCCAAGCTACCTTTAAATTACAAGTTGCAGCACCTTTGAAGTTTTAAAGGTTTGTTATTTATTGCCGCTGCTGCCGAATGGTGCCACTACCTGCCGATATTGTTAGAGGTATGTACTTACATATGTTCAAACTGTATCATTATTCTAAAGGGTATTTGTAGGAGAAAGGATCTTTTGTCTAAACAACAATCGTAGATCCAGAGGGATCTCAGATCCAGCACATTCAGAGGAACTATGCACCCCAATTTTGATTACTTTGATATGCCTCTACTTGTTATGGCATTATTGTAATCTTATGAATATCCAGGTTGCATTTTGATCTATTGAAGTTATGACTTTCATACTAATCTCAAAGTATTAGATTGATTAAGGTTGAGATTATATAGTTTATTCTCTAACTCAGATTTCTATCCAGAAAGCATATTATCTTCGTACAAAGGATAGGTTGAAGAAAGTACTTCTCATCTTGAGTGAAGGAGACTCGGAAGAAAAGCATCACACTCATCCTTGAGGACAAGACTCCAAGTTCCAGGTTTGATTGATTAAATTGATAAGATTCAAATTTACACATATAAAGTTTGATAACTGCTAAACACTATAGTTGTGATAGCAATCTTTGAAAAGTTTTATTATTGAATACTTGGTAGCATGTGAGCACTATTGAGATAAATGCTTACTGTAATCATTTACTAGATATAACTAACATCTCCTCTAGGAGAAACTTCTTGTTTTGTTTCCAGGTTACCATGGAGGAATGATTGATCACAACACTAGAAGAGTGTTTCTCTCATTCCTTATTATTGTATTTCTTACTTTTTACCCTTGTTTCAGGCAGGTCACAAGTGATAGCTCTAAAGGAGCTACTGTGATGATTGTTCTCGCTATTGTTTTATTATTATTATAAAGAATATTATTCTTTTATGCTGTTTCTCCCTTGTTGTTCTTGTTCCGGTTAGGTCACGGGTGATAACCATGTGGGAGCTATGGTGACGGTTGCATGAGGCAACATATTAGATGAGACATGGAGCAGACTATCCAAGTTGTATGCATGATCGTATACATCCATGTACCAAAGAAGATGAAGAAGAAGCTACTTTTGAGATGCAGAGCATCTCATATGGAGACAGATCATGAGGAGCATAAATCTCCAAAGATGACTGAGCAAATCCCTTTGGTGCAGTTAAGCATTCTTCAGATCATCAGTAAGAGTTAGTAGAGCCAGAAGGGCCTACCCAGAGTCAATGTAGTAACCAGAAAGAGACCAACATGGGCCCGTGACACTTTGCAGGATGCAAAGACATATCAGAGGGAGCAGATGGCTTCAAAGGTTATATAGACTCAGAGAGAGTCAATCTTCAGAGGGAGCATGGAGACTCAGAGTAAGCCTGATCTCAGTGAGAGTCAGTGGTTTAGAGACTTTCATTCAGAAAGTACTCCGCCTTAGATTCAGATGGGAGAAAGAGATGTCTTCCATGATTGACAGAGAGATGCCATGAGTCGAGAAGACCAGATCGTAGCTTCAGAGACTTCTAGGAGATATGAAATCTTCTGGGAAGATTCCCTAATTTCAGTGATAGAGAAGGAAGTTAGTATGAAAGACTAAGATATGGATTTTGTCTTGAGACTAGAAGGGAAGTCAGTGGTGACTTCCAAGATTGATCTAACAGATCAAGTATGTTGCATATAACAATATAGAGATATGCAAAGCCTGATTTGTGTCCAGAGGATTCTCCCAGCAAGAGGGAGAAGACTATGACGAGACACTTGCTCCAGTAATCGAAGAAATAGTTCTAGTGTTCATGAAGATAACGAGAACAACCATGATTCCGATATAGTATGAGATTCAGAGGGAGTAGTCCTTGTATTTGAGATTGAATTACCTCCATGAAAAAAAAGAAAAGCTACCTTCAGTAGCAGCCACTCTTAGTTTTAGATGAAGCTGTTGCCATGATAGAATAGAGGAGCTACGCTTAGAAGTTCAACAACTAGAGTGAGAATGGAGCAGTCATTCTCAGTTTCGGAAAAAACAGCTGCAGGTGCAGAGTCCCAGTTCTAGAAGGAACAAGTTGCAAAGAGAATAGGGGACATACTCTCAGGCAGTGAGAAAGATAGTGCTTTACAGAAAGCACATAGAACCAACACATGATTATGAAGATTGAGTATGACAGAGCCCATAAGAGATTTTCCTTAATCAAGGAAAGTATGCTGTGGAAATTTTGAAGAGATTCGACATGATGGACTGTAGAGCCATGTCCACTCCTATGGAGACGAATCTGAAGTTATTGACTGATACTTCGTCAGAAATAGTTGATGTTACTCTATACAGACAAATGATTGGTTCGTTGATGTATCTGACGAATACCAGACCAAATATATGCTTTGGTGTGAACACCTTGAGTTAGTATCTGTTGGAGCCCAGACGTGTTCACCTTGTAGCTGCAAAGCATGTGATGAGATACCTTAAGGGTACGTTGGATTATGGTCTCTGTTATACTGGAGATCATGACTTCATACTGTATGGTTATATTGATTTAGATTGGGCTGGAAGTGCTTTAGATAGAAAGAGCACTTCATGATGTTGTTTCAGTTTGGGGTCAGCTATGACTTTGTGGCAAAGCAGGAAGCAATCCAGTATTGCTCTCAGTACGACAGAAGCAGAGTACATTGCAGCATGCTTTGCTAGTTGTGAAGCCATATGGCTTCAGAAGTTGTTGACAAGTCTGTTCGATCTGGAGATGGAAGCTACCATGATTCTATGTAATAACCAGAGTTGCATAAAGATGACAAAGAACCCAATGTTCCATGATAAGACGAAGCACATAGAGATCCGGTATCACTACATTTGTGACATGGTGTAGAAGGAAGATGTAAAGCTCCAATATGTTGGCACATATGAGCAGGTTGCAGATGTGTTGACTAAGCCTCCATCTCGTGTGAAGTTTGAGTACTTCTGAGACAAGCTTGGTGTAGTCCGAAAGGACCTCCCTCGAAAGGGGGAGTGATGCTGATGATACTGCGGTATCCTGACCAACAACAGGTAGCTCAGTTAGGATTTTATATCTTAGGGGACTGATCATCCCTGGGAAGATCTTGAAGGTCTGGTAAGGACGGTCTATTAGAGTACCTGTGCATGTATATGCCAGCTGTGGTCAGTAGTGGTAGCTCAGTTAGGATTTTATATCCTAGGGAATCTTATGATTCCTGGGAAGATATCGAAGGTCTGGTAAGGACGGTATGTCAGAGTACCACAGATGTTGTTGTTGATGCACCTGCCTCATTCTGTTGCCACATATTGATGTTGATGTTCCAACTTCGTGTTGTTGATGATGTTGATGATCCAACTCCGTGCTGTTGATGTTCCAACTTCATGTTGTTGATGATGATGATGTTATTCCAGCTTCGTGCTGTTGATGTTGTTGTTCTAGCTTCGTGCTGTTGATGTTGATGTTCCAGTTTTATGCTGTTGATGATGATGATGTTAGTCCATACCCATGCTGCAGATGATGATGATGCTCAGTTTCTATTGATGTTGATGATGAGAAAAACTTCCGATGATCTATAGATATGACCGACAGTGTTCCCGATGCTGCTGATGATGTCCCCTCTTGATGATGTATTGAGTCCAGTCAATTGTTATTAATGTTGTCAGTAGAATACCCTTCTTATTAAGGGGGACTGTTGAAATATTGTAACTTCGAAGAATATTCTACCTGAGAGAGAGTTGAATAATATTATTATATTATATTTAATTAGGCCCTATTGTGCCTTAGTAAAAGTCGACCCTATTGTGCCTTGACAATGAATTGTAAATTAAGAGGGTAAAGTGAGAGGTCGGCCCAAACCTAATTATAGGCTGGCCAAACCACTATTTATAAGAGAGGTTAGTGCCTCATTTGGATACATAGATACCTAGCTCTGCAGTGTGCAAGTCTTGGAAGAGAAGCTGCTTCAATTGGGGGTGACGTCAAGGAGGGTCTCTGGTCTATCTCTTGGTATTTCTTGGTCAAGTGGTGCGCTGCTCTTCCTAGTGAAGGAGTAGAGGATGATCTTTCGTTCGGTCTTTGGGCTATCTATATTGAGGAAGTTTTGCTGGGTTTTCTCCTCCATGAGCGTTTGCTAGGATAATCTGTGTGTCTCTATTGTTTCTATGATTGCCTCTCTTTCAGTGATCTTATTTATGCAACTAATGTGCTAATTCATTATAATAATAAAGAAGAACCGTAACAGTTAGCAGTATAAAGTAAAACTTCAACAAAGAAGATGAGTACAAAGAAAAGAGTACAATGATCATGATTGAGAAAGACTCTCCTTCTTCTATATATATGGGAGATAAGGGTGGCCAACAATATGTTGTGGGTCAATTCCCTTACAAGCAACCTACACTAAACACATGTAGGCCTACGTAAGTGAAGTGCTCCAGTCCAAGGGTACACATGTCATGCTTCAAGGTGATAAGGGCTCCATGATGATGTCGCTACATTAGGTGTGTTCACACCCCTCCGTCACGAGCCCACATGGACTCCATCACTTCTCCTAAGCCATGTAGTCCACTGGGTTCACTCCCCATGCATGAACACTATTGCAAATTAGGTGTCCTCAAGCCAACTCTAGGCTTCCATATAGGAATCCAAGCTACAACATGCCATCTAGGGTTTGATGCCCTCCTCCAAGCTGCACAACGCTCCTTCTCCGATGTAGGGCATTCTCCAAGTAAGTGAACCTCTCCATTTGGCCATCATGGACGTCCCCCAAGCTGCCAAGAGAACTCTAATGCTCTAGGAAAGAATGCCAAGAAAGTACCCAACTGAGGTCAAGTAACCACTGAGCAAGCTATCTCTAATGTGCAAATCCATCAAGGACCATCTCCCATGTGTCAATCCATCTTGGACCATTTGGGGGTTGAACATACACCATGTACCCCAAATCTCAGGAAGCACCCCCAAACATGGTGTAAACAATTTCAGAGTAACCTGAAAGCTAACACTTCCTCTCTATGAGTAAGTCAACTCCCTTCACAACTCCACCAAACCTGCTACCAACAAATCTGTATATTCTACGATCCCAGAATCAACTATTGCCCCTTGTAAAGAACTTGCAACCCATGCTATCATAACATCTCAATCAAAGGATATTGATCGCCTATCATCCATGTTATCAGTGCATCTCAATCAAAATGATATTGAAGGAATGTAACCCTCGAACAAAAGCAACATGCCAAACTCCATCATCCTCCAAGTCAACATCAACGAACACCACATCATGAGCTGTCCAGGACATCCTATAGAGAAGATCACATCTCCATACAAAACACGACATGTGGATCACATCTATCGAGGTCACAAAGAGATAAATCTTCACAAGTCAACTCCTCGATCTTGGCATACCAAGTTCGTGGTATATGTAATAACCTATCAACATGAGACTTCCTCTAATGCACTTCGAATCCTCCGTTCATTGAAACAACTTGAACTAGGTCAACTCCCTCATCCCGAGAGAATTCTTAAGCAAGAGTAACATCATGGGAAACTCCCTCCATTTGAGAGAATCTATCCACCCTATCCTTGTACCATACAACACTCCCATCAACTGTAAACATAGATTCAATCTTAACATCATCCTCCATCAAGGTATCACACCTCTCCTCCTCAAGACAACTAGAAGGCATACTGATGTAATAAACCAATGCAACATGACTATCATATATCCTAAGAGGTATACTCACCCTCATTGAAGATCAAGGTGCTCTCATATGGTCTTGAGCCTCCTGCGATGTCTAAGTGAGCCATCTTGATCTCTTGTGTGTTGGGGTAGAAGGTGGGCACATATCCAAGCCTAATCTCACCTCATCTCCCTCTGAAATTTGGCTCATCTTGAGTCTCTGAATCAATCTCTAGAACAACAACCTCCACAATATGCTCATTCACTGAAGGAGATTCCTATGAACTTGAAGACCTTGCGTCCTCATCAAATATCACATCTTCGTTACACACAGTTTCCTGCTATGCCAGAATATCAACCTTGTAGGATGTAGAAGTATTACTGTATCCATCAACACAAGTTGTTATCATAACATCTATAGTAGGTTTTGAACCTATCTTCATGGCATCTGTCCATGCATGTGCCTCCTCAAAGCTAGAAGGCTCCTCTAGCCTCCCATTGGAATGTATAAGTGCCACTGGATCAATAAGTAACTTAAAAAGGCCACCCTCTCTCACCCTTCTAGCCAAAGTCCTTGGACTTGCTAAACTAGAATCACTGATGGTGCCCCGTTGTCCCTCAAAAGCAACTATCCATTGTACATGTCATACAATACATTGAAAGAAAATTCTTCTTCAACCTTGGAACAAACAAAACATAATCCAACTCAACATCACCTGAAGGCATTTGAAAGAAATGGAGCCAGCTCCTCTCATAAGTAGCATCATCACCAAGCTCCACGGTCATGTCTCCCTCTTGATCTTGAAATTTGCTGAATAATGATTTGTCATATTCCATATGTCTTGAAGCTCCACTATTCAGATACCATCCAATATTGGACACATTGTTAGAGGACATGCAAGAGACCAAAGCCATATCCATCCTAGAAAATTTGCAATATGAAGAAGAAACAACCCTTTCAAGTGTCCAAGTGCTTATCCCAAGCAATCTAGGTTATCACACCCAACACCCTCAACAAGGTCAATGTCCTCTCCTAGGTAATCTTTAGCTGAAATGCAATTTGCCTCTTACACGTAGAGTGATCTCAGCCACATAAGCTTTGGTACCATGTGGAAATTTCATAATGCAAAAATGGCTTTTACTGCAAAACTGAAATTTCACCTCTTTAACTAGAGGTTTCTTGGATCTTAACTTTGTGAATTCAGCCATAGGGATGTTATGAAATATAGAACAAAACACCAATAGAAGATCTCGATATTTCAATACTTAACACCCCAATCTTCTAGGCAATCCAAGGAGAAAAGATACCAAAGTGTTCTGATAAGTTTCAGCCCTCTAGGCCAATCTTATCATGCATAAACTAGACCTGAAAACTCTCATTTACAACAATAATAACAACAGTAAAACAACTCTCAACTTCTTCAATAAGATCAAAATATTTCAATCCTTAACACCCCAATCTTCTAGGCAATCCAAGGAGAAAAGATACCGAAGTGTTCTGATAAGTTTCAGCTCTCTAGGGCAATCTTATCATGCATAAACTAGACCTGAAAACTCTCATTTACAACAGTAATAACAACAGTAAAACAACTCTTATCTTCTTCAATTACAATGTTAAATAACTTAACATAATTTCCCTTTACTTATGTCAAATCAGCAAGACATATATCGTTGTAAACTACAAACCATGAAGAACATAGACGGTTGAAAATCAAATTTGCAATTTACACAAGTATTGGATAGCTGAAAACTTCATTAATACACATAAGATGAATTTGTTGTACATACCATAGCCTTATCACAAGGTTAGTACAATTCACTAGCTCTCCAAAACCCTAGCTAGGGAAAACCAAGAAAAACCTAGCTCAACCAAGGAGCTCAAACGTGCATGAATCACTCAAACAAGTCCTCCAAGGTAAGACTTCTCCTTGTCTTTTCCTTCATCAGATACACCAAGGGTTTCATCTCAAAACCTGTTAGGACAAATTTCGACCCTCCAATCTGAGCTGATATATGGGTTGGGACAGAGGTAAAAACTTAGCTAATTAAAGGAGTAATGGCCCCAAATTGTCACTCACCAAACCCCTCTCCGTTTGGGCTAGTGCTTGCTAGCCTCTGGGGGGAGTCCCTAGGCACACTGAAGCGCCTTGCTGCTATCTTAAGTCTGATTTCTGTGTGTACACTGTAAACCCTTAAGAACAGCCGCTGTTATGTCTTGGACAGCATGCTAAATCTGTCCAAAACTCTTGGGAAAAATTGCTTTTTAACTTGGTAGGAACCTGCAGGGTTAGCATAATAGATATAGTGCAGAAAATAGAAGAGAAAACTGGTCAAAGATTAATTTTATCACAATGAACAGTTCAGAACTAATGATAAATCAGATTGCAAAAACTCACAAATACCGACAAAAAACAATGTTGGAAACAAACACTCAATTCTTTTATTGAATAGGCTTGCAAGAGGGATGGCTACACTACTACAATTGGCAAGTCCACAACCAGTACAATGATTGCTTTGCTCAATGACATATCACTAGACTAAGAGAGAGAGGAATGAGAAGAAGACACTACGCTGCTGCTGAAATCCGACCGATAACTAATGTGAAGCATCCAATATATAGCTGTGAGAGCGCATATCCAGGGGAGAAAGAGGAGGTTGCATGAATGGATAACAAGGCTAGGTATGTGTGCATGAAGGAGTAGGATGCCATGCGTAGAAGCAAAGGAGGAGTTAAGGCGTGGAAAGAGCATGAGAAAGTCGGCGTATGGGAGAGAAAGAATAAGTGATGAGTGCATGCGTGGGAAGGAGTGACGTGAGGGTACGGAAGTTCGTGTCAGAGATGGAGACGTAGAGTGTGCGAGACAAAATATGCATGGGCTTGAAATAACATACGACATATCTTTGTTTAAGAAGGAAATCACTTGGGGCTTGGTAAGGATGCATGTGTGGAGAGGTAGATGACATAATGGAATATGGAAATATACGCATGGTTTTAAAAACCGGAGGAATAAGATATAATAAGTGATGGACTCTATGCATGAGGGACCACGCAAGCACCCTTTTAATTAAAGTATGAACACAAATTATACAAAGGAGGTGGTACGTATATGGGGATAAGAGGGGGGACAAAGAAACTTTAATTAATTAAAGATTTAAAAGGGGATGCTTTTAGTATTTAATTAATTAAAGTGGATAACTTTTTTTTTTAAAACCTTAAATTAATCAAATAAAGTGACTTTAATTAAATAATCAAATAAAGGGTCACTTTAACTTAATTAATTTAAGGTGGGCAAAAGTGGGTCTAAAAAGTAGGTTAGAGTTGGGAAAATGCATGGTACGTATGAGGGGAAGGGGGTAGGATAAGAAAAGGGTAGTTAGTTAGTTAATTAATTAATTAAGGGGTACTTTAAAGTGGTATGGATAAGTGGGTTTAGGATTTGGATAGGATAGGGTTAGAGTGTTAAGAGGCGCAGGGAAAAATGTTTTAGGGAATGTGAGGAAAGTGGTTTTATGGTGGATGAAGAATAATTAGTGGGAAAAGTTAGCCTAATTGGCTAAAATTTCTCCACGGAAGTGCCACCTCACCCTATGCGCCCTTGGTCAAATGATGCCATGTAGATGCCTCTTCAATCTGTAGATCTGCCACATGTCGACCTCTGAGGGTGCCACTTGGCACTGCATGGATGATGACTGTACCTACTAAATATAGAACTTTCTAAAAATATAATCCATCTCCTAAATTTTAGGAAACTGTCCAAATCATACAGGAAGACTGGGAGAACACAGCCACATGTCATTGTTTAAAAATAGAAAGTTGTCCGAATGCCCTTGAATTTATACTCATTGAACTCGTTTTTCGCAAGGGATCTGAATATGCGATTATAATTGACATGCGAGCCTTGGTGTTCAACCTGCTAAAAATAGTAAACCGTGCCACATCATTCCGGAAAAGATCCAAAAGACTTTGAATGTCTCTGTTGACCGCTCGTTTAGCACGGAGGTCAACTCATATATAATGAAGATTATCTATGTCGAAGACAGCAGGGTTCTACTGGGTGTTTTTAAACACCAGCACTTATATTTTTGTAAACGGGATCTCCGCACCCCTGCGAGGGTAATAATGTAATAATGTCTGCATGGATCATAGTTAGGTCAGGTACCGTGGATGTTGGCATCAGAGGAGTTCCTTGCATCGAGGTTTTTTAATCTCAGGGGATTAATGCGGCCTAACTAGTCGGGTTAATTTTCC
>ML776919.1:323517-351154 GCA_009831015.1 Picea engelmannii | reverse complement strand
CTTCCCTAGGAGTAAGCCTAGACGGAAGAAGTTCCTGCCAAGGTGACAGTGTGGGCAGGGACTTAGACATTGTGTCTCCGAGGGCACACTAAGTGAGCCGGACTTAGCTCACGTTTGCAAGTGTGCATAAGGGCGACAACAGTCTCAAGGATCAATATTGCACGCTCATAATCTGGATTCGGGGCCTGGAGCAAAACCTGCTAAAAATAGAAAGTTCTTGCATGTTTCCCGGAAAAGTGTCATCGAGCCAAGAATCACTCAAGGACTCATCTTGCATGCTCAGAACTGCTCCAAACTATCAAGAGACCCACTCAAACCGTGTCTCCTAAAAAATATCAACACCTGCTGTATGTATACATCTCTCTAAAAAATGCATGGAAACCAAGTCAACTCTAACTCTGAACTAAACAACCATGTACCAATCTTATACTTGTCTCACGTGGGAACCGACCTCCTGCTCAACATAAGTGCTAAACTCTAGGAGAATCTCGGAATGCCAGCCAAAATAGTGCATGCTGGCTCTTAACCCTCAAGATTTTCAAGGGTGAAAATCTAGGGCTTAACAATGGCGACTCAAGGGGACGGGATCCCCCTGTGGGATGTCGAGAACCATAAGAGTTTTTGTGTCCATAAAACTAAAATGATGCTCTGTGAGAACTTTGTAAGATGTACCAATGATGCTCGGTGAAAACTGAATAAATATGTACCAAGAATACCCCTGTAACTATGTGGAAGGAGAAGAGGCCCTGTAAGTTGATCAAGAAAAACCTGTAAGATGACTTGTCCAATGGGCCATGGAGTCAAAGTGTATAATCCTCCCACTGAAAACTGAAACCCAAGGGGTCTCATCCAAATCTGCTACTTGCTACCACCCAATAATGTACACTCCTCCCTACGGTAATTGCGCTGATGCCGACACAAGGGAGAGAGTCACTTCATCAGATGTCAATAATGTAAATACCTGTGAAGTGCGAAGGAACACCACCAATAATGACAATGGGTCCTAAGGTACGAGCACAACCTGTCGCTGTGAAAAATATTCTGAAGTTGAACAATGACAAGGATCATCTAATCGAGGCCCAATGCTACTCAGCCTTGTCAGTTGCGAGATAACCGCCAATAAGGCTAACGACTACCAAGGCGCTCTACTTCTGGGTCATCCGTAGATAATGTGTCGAACTCGATACAAGATGACCCATTGATAAAAAGAGCAATGATGTCTCTCTTCCCTCAGTGTGAAATGATAACTCAAGAAAATCAAGATGAAAGAATCTGGTACCATATCCCTATGTTGGATGGGGAGGGCCACTGACTCAAAGCAGAAGGCTCAATGATAAGAGATGAGGAGACAAAACATAAGATGACTCAAGAATCTCCTATGTCTTCTCAAACTACCCATCCTAAAGGCTCAACGCTTCAGGAATGATTACAAATGGAACCCCCATCCAGGCTCACTCTAATGATAGACACAAAGGCTCGGCATGTGAAAGATAGACATTCAAATTTTGACCTAGGAATAACAGTTATGGATAGCCATTTATTCAAGAAAAGGAAAGACATAGAAGACTCGACCACATACTGATGTCACAAGGCAAAAATCAACGACACTTATGCAAAGACTAAAGTAAATACTGAAGGGAAAAGGTTCTGCAAGGAAAATGTAGACCGTTGTCATAAAATATTCAACAAAAAACCAGCAAGCTAACCTACTGAAAAGAGAATGCGGGAATAGAAAATGACCTACTCTAACACTACTCTAACACCGCCCAAAAACCCCAAAATTGTTTGGGACTATGTCCCTCATCGAAAGAAGAACTTTAAGCGTTGCCCATTGATAGGAAACCCTATAAGTTCTTGTTGAAATTAATGCAGCTGCAAGAGCCATTCTTCGGAGGATGGAAAAGACCCTAGCGGTGGACTAGGGCTCCCAATACACTCATGGGGTTTCTTGGTATGAGACCAAGCAGTGAGAGCCATGGCAAAAGACCCTAGTGAGGGCCCCCAGTATATGACTAGGGTTCTTGGTCTTGGACCGAGCAGTAAGTCCCTAGATGTGTCTAGGGCCCCTGGATGTGGTCCAGGGAATCCTTGCCCGGTGCTTGTATTGATCCTTGGATATGTTTCTTGGTGGTTGATATAAGTCCCTAGATGTGTCTAGGGCCCCTGGTTTTGTTCCAGGGAATCCTTTCTTAGTGCCTGGATCGATCTTTGGATGTGTTTCTTGGTGGTTGGTATAAGTCCCTAGATGTGTCTAGGGCCCCTGGATGTGTTCCAGGGAACCCTTGCTTAATGCATGGGTTGATCCTTGGTCGTCTACCTTGGTGGATAAGACCCTAGATGTGTTCTAGGGCCCCAGAATGTGTTCTGGGGCAAACTGGTCTTCGACCAGGTAGATCTTGGTGTAATACCAAGATGTGTTGATGTGTGATCCTCTTCCTCTCTCCCGGGATGGTCCATGAGACCTAGGAGTGCCTATGAAGATGGACATGACCACATTGTTGATGTATCCCTCTTATGCAGTGATGATAAAGTTTATAAGTCATTATGAGACTTATGTGGACATGTTTTGCCATTAAAGAGGACCCCTTGACTTTGTCTTTTGATCCCCTCCTGGTTGATTATGTTTCCCTCTTTGTTTAGTGTAGTGTTCGGGTTTTGTAAGTCATTTTGACTTAATTGATCTTTAATTAATATTTTATTAATTAAAATATTAATTAATTGTTAATTTTCTTTTATTTATTTTATTAGGGTTTTGACTTAATCCTAATGTAAGGGCTAAAATAGAAAACCCTAAAGCTATAAAAGAAACCCTCCCCCTCTCATTTGATACTCACTCACACGCTCACTCTCCTTACTCTTCCCTACTTGCTGCGGCTACCTCAGATTGCTTTCCTTGCTTATGGTGCGGCTATCCTGTGATCTTTCTTCTTCAGATCTGAGGTTTTTGATTGGACTCTTGTTTGGCTGTGAGCTTCAGATTGTTTTTGTGCTTGCTGGCTAGAGGTATTACAGAACTTTCCTTGATTGCTTTACTACTGTGGATCTCTCTCAACCCCTGCGAACTGTGTAAGGATGCCACGAACTGTGTAAGGGTGCCACGGATTGGTTTAAGGATGCACAGACTGGTGGAAGGGTGCCGCGGCCCTTCCTTGTGGCTGCCGCTGTGTAAATAGAGGTGCTGTGGCCCTTCTTGGTGGCTGCCGCTGTGTAAGAGGCTGTGGGTGCCTCCCTTCTCCTGGCTGCCATTTTGCAACAAGGGTTTTCTGCTCATCCTCCCACTGTGTGCTGGATCTCTCTTTGCTGTACCTACCTTTGCTGATGTCTTCTTTGGTAGGGTTTTATTACTTGCTGCCACAGTTTGTTAGTAGGGTTTTATTACTTGCTGCTACAGTTTGCTGGTAGGGTTTTACTACTTGCTGCTATAGTTGCTTATGTCTTCTTTGAAGGGTTTTACTATTTGCTGTACCTATCTTTGTGGGTATCTTCCTTTGCTTAAAGGTTTGACTGTATATTCAGTTCAATTTTGAGTGTTTACTTCAGCCTTTACCTCAGTCCTCCACTTGGCAAAACTGTCCACCTACATCCATGATAAAGATCAGAACCCTAGAGGTTTGATCCTTGAACTTTAAGCTAATTATCTGAGCATATGAAAGAGGATTACATCCACATGTAACAGGTACATTCTTCATTAGCTAGAAGTAAGCTAAGATTAATTTTTGCACTCAGAAATTTAGATTATGTTCATATTTATTTTCATATGTTCAGATCTTGCTGTCTATATTTAAATTTGTTTGAACCATTGTTTTAATGTCCTGATCTACATTTGTTTTAGAGAAGAGAAATAAAAAAATATCACTGTCTTCTCTATTTCTCAAATTCTAACATGGTATCAGAGCTTAGGGTGTGAATAGAGCTCAAGAGCTGCAGACTTGAGCCTGCGTATATCCACTTTTTAGGGTTTGCAGATCATCAGTCATTGAAACCAAATCACAAGATGCTCTGTTCTCCTTGACTTTCTGTCTATTTTGGAGCAAAGAGAGAGTACTTGTATGATGACCCTTTTAAGGGCACCTAATTTCAATTTTTGATTTGGATTTTACTTCCATGGGCAGTGATATGTTAGCTTATCATTATATTCCTATCATTATTTTTGCAATCTTCTTTTAGTCCCTATTTATGTTAGAAGCGTGCCATAGTGAATTTGTTTTCATCTTCCTGTTTTCTGTCTGATCATTCTGTTCTCAGGCTGAATTATAGAATCAGGCCTTTGTTACATCCTAGCATTGTTAATGGTCAGGAAAAAGTTCTTGTTTGACAGCGATTCTGAGTCTGTATTCGTTTTATGGCTTAATGCAATGGTCCATGGTTCAAGAAATCCCCAATTGTTAATTTTCCAAGTTGCATGGCTACAACTACAACTACAAATGGGGATATGGATACTGTATCCATCAACAATTTTTTAGAATTTTCGTTCTGATATGATTGGGAACAAAATATACCTACATACGTTACATATATATTAGATAGGGTTCTCAGAGATGCAAGCATTGAAGGAAGACCTTAAGAAATCATAGGTTGGATCAGGGTGTTCAATTAATAAAGATGGTTGGACAAATATTCAATTAAGACCCTTGTTTCAGGCGCAACAATCTTTACAGCCTGTAGTAGACCTGTAATTCTTTTATGACATATGGCTACAGTACCTCTGATTGTTTCTTATTGAAATAGGTTTGTCTAGAGACTTAAAGGGCAAAGTCACCAAGTTGGTTTGTTCATATGCATCTCAAATTTAATTTATTTTTAATAGAGACTTCACTCAAAGCCTCTTTTAGAATGGGCCCTTCCTCTCAAGGGTTTTATCAGATCTATTATGAGGTGTCTCTAAGGGTAATCATTGAAATGCAAGGGCTGGGGGAGCTTGAAGACTTTTGTTGATGACTTTTTATCGTTGGCTGCCATATTCACCTTGCAGATTTTATAACAGCCCTATCCACCAATGGATAGAGCAAACATACAGTGGTACATGTCCTCCTTATGATCATGATTACCACTTACATAACTTTATTTTTCAAGTTATGATTGTTGTCCTCCCTCACTTTCATTAAATAAAGAAAGGAGAAGTCTTTTCAGAATTGATATTGAACACATGCTTGTGTTAAGAGAGATAGAGCGAACTTATCTTCTTCATTATACTTTATCTTCTTTATCTTGAACGGTAGGGTTCATGAGAAGATTCAAGAAGAATAGATGGGCTTTGTGGCATAACGTTACCCCAGTACTATTTGCACTGTTTGAAGTGGAGGGGATAGTGAAAGACTTATTTATTTTGTTTGTACAGTTGTGGGATGCAAGTTTGGGTGCCAAAGTAAACTTGTTTGGATGTTTGGTGGAATAACCAATACTAGTTGAGAGAGATTAACCTAGAGGATAGTGTTCTTTATTTTTGGTGGATCCTTGGTTTTCTGTTGCAGATTCCTTGAGATCGTGTTTGCGTTTCCTCTTTCAAATCCTTGGGCACTCAAAGAGGGATTCTCAGTATTTTTCAAACTGAACGTACATGGGCACACTTACATTGCGTAGCCATTGCTGCGAGATTTTATTGGTTACATTACAAACATATGTTGCCTTCAAAAGATCCATTTTGATCAGTAAGTAACTCTGATCAGGATCCAAACCCCTATAAAAAGGGGTCTTGCATAGACATCAATCTAGTAGGACAATTACTTGAACTAACAGATACTGCTTACGCAAAAGATGCCCCAGATAGCTACAACTGGTAGCAGGTTGCAAAGTACAAGTGTGTCTTCAGCCCAAGTAAGTTCAAACTTTTCATATAAAACTTTGGTACCTGCTCCAAGTACACTTGAAGAGATACGACCTCTGTCAAAGGATCTTGTAGACTCAGAGGGAGCAGTCCCTGTATGTGAGTTAGGCCATGACATGCAGTAGATGGCAGTATTGAGCTTAGATTTGTGACTCATGACTTCTCTTAGAAAGAAGGGATTGACTATGACAAGATCCTTACTCCTATTGCCAAATTACTTCTATCAGGACCATTATCTCTCTTGCCGCAATTTTTGATTGGAAACTTCACCAGATAGATGTGAAGACTGATTTTCTTAACGATGAAGTTGAGCAAGAGGTTATATCGAACAGTCTGAGGGGTTTGTAATCCATGGGAAAGAATCCCATAGATTGAAGCAAGCTCCGAGAGCTTGGTATGGAAGAAGGCTATGGGCTACGCCAATCCATCATCATTTTTCTGCAACAACACAACAACCATAGTTGAATCAGAAGCAAAGAGAGAAAATTTGAAAATCTTTAGCATAATCAGGACTAATAAGAACAGGTGAGTGATAGAAAGGCTGTTTAATGTCGTCGAAATCCTTCTTGGCTTCGTCACTCCACCTGAGGTCATGGTCTTTCTTCAACATATTAGGTATGGGCTTGGCTATCTCCGCAAAGTTAGGCATAAACCGCCTCATGAAGTTAATCCTACCGAAGAATGATTGAATGCCGTTTCGGCTAGATGGGAGTGGGATTTCCATGATACCTTTGACCCTCTCTAGGTCTATCCTTACTCCCTCTTTGGACACAATGTGCCCGAGCAACTTTCCCTCAAACACCCCAAGAATTGACTTCTTTGGGTTTAGAGAGATACCAAGAGACTTGCACTTGTCAAATTTTTTTCTCAAATGATTAACATGGTCATTTATATTTTTTGAAAAAACAGTCAAGTCATCTTGATATACTACTATGAATTTAAACAAATAATCTGAAAAAGCGTAATACATAGCACGTTGAAAAGTTGCACCAACATTCATCAAATTGAAAGGCATACAAATATATGAATAAGTTCCCCAAGGGGTAATGAAAGTTGTCTTATACCTGTCTCGCTTGGCAACCAATACCTAATTATAATCGGAGAAACCGTCCAACATGGACATCATACCTAATCCAGTCACTGCTTGAAGAAAGTGTTCCATGCTAGGAAAAGGGTAGTTATCTTTGAGACACGCATGGTTCAAATTTCTAAAATCAATACAAATGCGAATCTCACTTGATTTTTTCCTTACTGGTACACAATTGGCTACCCAGTGAGAATACCTGATTGGTTCAATGATCCGTGCTTCATACAATTTTTGGAGTTCTTTTTGAATCGTGGGTGCCACCTTAGGGTTCATGTATCTCAATCTCTTCCTAAAAGGTTTGACGCCCTCTAGTAATGGTATTGCATGGTTAATGATCTTTGGGTCATAGGCTTTAAGCTCATCATAAGACCATGCAAATACATCCTTGTACTCTGTTACCAACGTGACAATCTTCCTATTCTCTTCCAGTGTACATGCCTTACCAATTTTGATTATCCTCGAGTATCCTTGTTGCCAATGTTCACATCTTCAACCTGATCATCAAGATAAGATTTATTAGTTCCTTGAAAAGCATCTGACCTATCAAATAAATCTTCTAATGGCACTAAACCCTTTGGAATTTTGTTACTTTTCAACTGAATCATTGGGACTTCTTCGCCTTCCTGTATCTCATCAATGTTATGATTAGCAAACTCATTAGCAGAATTCAAAAATTTCAAAATATGTCTATCATCTTCAAACACTTGCCAAGAGCCTATGTTATCCGTAACAAAAGGACAAAAAGAAACCTCAACTAAGTGTGTAATGTAAGGGTTAGTCATCAAAGGTGTAAACAAGGTAGGAACAATTGCCAAGGAATCGACCATTTCGTTCAAAGTCCTATCAATGTGAGAAATGTTAAATGCATCAAAATACTCAATCTCATCCCACATTGCCTGTCTATACCTTTTCAGTCGTTGGTTCCGAGCTTCACACTTCATTCTTACCTAATTCATGATAAGCTCAGAATCACCTTCAACCTTTAGTAGTTTGATTCCCATCTTCCTAGCCTTTCGCAAACCAAGTAGTAAAGCCTCGTACTCTTCCATGTTGTTAGTACAATCAAACTCTAAACGTGAAGAAAATGGAAATATTATACCTGAAGGGGTAGTGATGACAACCCCTGCACCTGATCCTTGTCGCAAACTTGCACCATCAAAAGTCATGGACCAAACTTGCAAATGCTCGAGTACTTTCTCTGGTACAAAAGGCATTGGTGCTTCCGGAACTTCTGAAAGCATGTATGCGCCCAAGTTTGTCTCTTGTGCTTTTGGATCTCTTATGTCTGGGTAAAGATAGTCATTGTCTCTAATTCGAGGGTCCTGAACATTGTGCAACATTTTCTGTTCCTTGTACAGTCTGACCTTTTCAACTTGGGAGATAGGAATGTCGGCATATGATAAATCCATCTGCATGGACCCTCCTAGATCTGCAGCCCACTGTCTTGAAAGGAGCATACACCACTGTGTAGGACAATCTATGACAAGTACATCCATGACTAACATCGTTCTTGGGGCTGCTACTAAACAAACCTGTAAATTCTTGATTGTTGAATTTATGGTAAGCTGATGCATTTTTAATCTTCTTACTTATTTAGCATAAATTGAACCATAACTACTGCAGCAACCCAAGATCACATGAAGAATAATCATGCACAAGAACACAAGAAGTATCCTGGGAAACCCTTCTCAACAAGGGAAGAAAACCCAACCAATCCTTTGCTATATTCTCAAGAGAAAGACCTCCCACACCATCACCAAACCTAGCACACAAGAGGGTGTTGTAATTCTCATAATTTCAGATCATAACTTCTGAAATCATGAGATGACACAATGATAAGTGTGTTTCCTCAATGGCGATTCACCTTTATTTATATAAGACTTGTCACATCAAATGATGTGTCTATTGGCACAATAGGGCCGACCTCAATAACTCAAAATATAATTAATAATTACCATATTAATTATCTTTTACATTAATTATCTTTTATATTAATTATCTTTTACATTAATTATCTTTTACATTAAGGTGGGGCCGACCTGTACCCTTTACATTACAATTAGGGTTCCAGGTAAGTTTGACTCTTGAACAATATAGAAAGGGATCTCATACACCCACTAGTGCTCAACCACTAGGGGCACATCCATAGGGATGCCCATATCTCTATCTCACTGCGTCTCACAGGAGAACCACACTCACTAGTGCTCAACCACTAGGATCACGTTCACCTGTGCTCATCCACAGGCACGTCCAACTCTACATATATTCTTTCCCACTGCATTACACAGGAGAGTCATCTGGAGTTCATCATCTCAACTCTCTGCTCAGAGGAGACTAATACATCGTTTTCATCTTTGTCTCATAACGATGCACCCAACTCATGGGAATTCACACGTTCAGCTTGTGCTCAACCACATGCACATCCAACTCAACAGATCTTCTTTCTCACTGCATTACAAAGGAGAATCATGTGGAGTTCTTCTCAACTCTCTGTAAGGAGGAGGCCATCACTACGTTCCAGTTCTGTCTCAGATAGGAACCACACACCCATCTCAAGGTCTCTCTCTCAGGTTTGTGTCCTGGAGGATGTCTCATGCGGTTGTAATCATCAACATTGATAACCCCACAACAAGGCACCTCCCTAGCATCCACTGCTTGCGCATTTCGACAAAGCATGGTGATTTGTAATCCAAGCTCATGCATGACCTCAAGAGTCATGATATTGTTAGATGCACCAGAATCTAGCATGCAGTTTCGTAAAATCAAACCATTCACCATTAATGAACAATAGAAAGGGGTGGGGTTACTATTCGCCTTACTAAGGCCAAGGAAAACTTGTGGATACTCATCTACTAGGTTAATCTCACCCTTAACTCCTAGGAACCTATCCAAGACCTCTTTGTGACTAGGCATGTGAATTAACTCTTTTAAAGGAACATGAATCTTAATCTTAGAAAGTTCATTCTCTAATGAAAAACGAGATGGCTCAGATCGAACTGGAATTGGAAAAGGTAACAAAGGAGAGGGGGCGGGGGGGTTCTTGCTTACCTGAGTAGTAGAAACCTCACCTCAAGGAAATGATGGAGGAATTTGAGCTTTGCCTTTGCGTGCATATTGCTGTGTGAACTCTGCAACTCTGATTGCAACAACTTCATTGGCTCTCTGGATGTCTTTTTGAGTAATAGGCCGAGTATGAATTGGGTGCATGTCAAGATGCAAAGCTTTCCACTGATTTTGTGGGACTCGAAAGGCACTATGAGGTTTGTCTTTAGTGACATCTGAGGCTTGGAAAACAAAAGGTTCTCCTATAGGTTCAAATTCAGCCACCATGTTCAAAGTGTTATCTGGGTTATCGGATGGATCTTCCACCTGCTCATAAAGATGTGCGGTTTGGGCAAAGATAGTGCATGTTGAATCACTGTGATGAAGGGCACAGGCTCGACAATACAAGCTAGATGAGGCATAATCAATGTAATTTGTCCCAGATGCTTGAGTTGGGGGCTTGGGTTCCTCATTCTTCTTGGGATACTGGTAAGGCCTCCTTTGGTTGATGGGTTTGGGTTGCGAGATAACTATTTGGTTTTGGAGCATCCTTTCCACCTTCACTATCCTATTGCTCAAATCATTTACTAACCCAAAGGTTGCATCTTTGGAGGTTCCCTCTTCTTGCTTGGGCCCAAGCAATGCTAGGGTAGGAGGGTTGGAAGTTCTCCTATCTTGTGGGTGAAACAACAAGCTAAGTGGGGCTTGCACTTTGGAGGCTAAGGAAAGGTGCTTCTCTGTAGTAATGACCACTTGATAAGCAACATCCGGTGATGTGGGCTCCTTTTTCCTGATCAAAACACCCAAAATTGCATCAAACTTCTCTAAATATGAAATCAAAGAAAACTGAGCATTAGGTCTAAGAGTAGTTGGAATTTTATGATAAGCCTTTGCAAAATGAGTATTAAATTCCAAAACAGTTTCATTCTCTTTCTTATTAAGATTAGTAAAATTTCTAAGGAAAGAGGTATCCTGTTTATTGCCCCATCTCTCCAGGAACTTTTCGAAGAATGGATTCAATCCGTTGATGGAATTGTTTTGGAGACTCTTGTACCATGAACGTGCTTCTCCTTCCAAAGTAGCAATGAACATTTTCATAGCTGTATCATGATGCTCAACTCCCTCATCATCACATACTTTCAAGAATTGGTCAATATGATCTTATGCATTGGTGGCGTTGTTTTCTAGAAACTTAGGCAACTTTTTGACATAGTTAGAAGTAGGTAGAGCGTGAAGTTGCCCTGGAATGGAAGCTATGTCTAAGGGACCATTAGCATTGAATGTAAACCTAGTCACTTGTCCAACCAAGCTACTAGAACTTGAAACAAATGATGAACTTGAAATAACCAAAGGACCGTGACTTGGAACTATAACCAAAGGAGCCGATGAAGGAAAAGATGATACCTGAGGTGCCAAAGTACTTACCACAACACTAGGAGTTGAAGAAGTAAGTGGAAGAGATACCTGGACTGATTGTAGAACAACTGTACCCACTATGAGGGCCAGACTAGCTATAGGAGTTATGAAAGAACTATTATGGAACAAGTGTTTCGGATCACTTAGGGATGGGTAAATCCCTTGTGTGGGGTCGAACTTGGATGATTTGCACATGATCCCCTGTGAAGTCGCCCCTGTATCCTGTGGAGTCGCCAGGTGAGCAAAATAAAGTAAAACAATAAATGAAAACTCACCGAATGTCGTTTACCAAGGCTGGCGTTCCCCGACAACGACGCCAATTTGTTAGCACAAATTTCTAACCCCCAATCTGCGTTGATATATGTGTTGGGACAGCGGTAAAAACTTAGCTAATTAAAGGAGTAATGGCCCCAAATTGTCACTGGCCAAACCGCTCTCCGTTTGGACTAGTGCTTGCTAGCCTCTGGGGGGAGTCCCTAGGCACACCAAAGCACCTTGCTGCTGTCTTTAAGTTTGATTTCTGTGTGTAAACCCTTAATAACAGCTTCTGTTATGTCTTGGACAACATGCTAAATCTCTCCAAAACTCTTGGGAAAAATTGCTTTTTAACTTGGTAGGAACCTGTTGGGTTAGCGTAATAGATATAGTGCAGAAAATAGAAGAGAAAACTGGTCAAAGATTAATTTTATCACAATGAACAATTCAGAAATAATGATAAATTGTTAATGTTTATGCCATTATTATAGTTCTTTGCATTTCAATAGATAATAGCATCATAAGAACAAGATCACTGAGAAATACACATTCACAAGAGACACAACATTTATCTTGGGAAACCCTCTAGGGGAAGAAAACCTAGCAAAAACTTCCTTATCATAAATAGCTTATACAATGTTCAAGAGATGACTCAAACCAATACAGAAAGTCCTCCCCAAGAGATGTGCCACCCTTCTTCTCCTCTCTCTGGTAATTGCAGCTTGCTGCATAAGAGAAATGAGCAAGTGAGTTGTGTGTTTGAAGTGAGGCGCTAGCCTCTTATTTATACAAGACTGGCACGTGTGAAAGGTCACAACTGGCAAGGCTGACCTCTCACTCTGGGTGGGTAAACCCACCTTTAATTAATTCTGGGTCTTCCATAATAATTGCTGGGGCCGACTTCTTATTCTGCCCTTTGTAATTGTCCGATGACCAATCCGCAAAAGGGGATTTGGTCTTTATACAATTACCGACATGATTAATCCACAATGGGGATTAATCCAATAACATCAATAATAATAATGACATGATTAATCCGCAATGGGGATTTAATCCAATAATAATAAGAATGCTCTTCGCAGTTACATTATTTCAACATAAATCAGATTGCAAAAACTCACAAATACCGACAAAAAACAAGGTTGGAAACAAACACTTAATTCTTTAATTGAATAGGCTTGCAAGAGGGCTGGTTACACCACAATTGGCAAGTCCACAACCGGTACAATGATCGCTTTGCTCAATGACATATCACTAGACTAAGAGAGAGAGGAATGAGAAGAAGACACTATGCTGCTGCTGCTGAAATCCGACCCATAAACAATGTGAAGCATCCAATATATAGCTGTGAGAGAGCATATCCAAGGGAGAAAGAGGAGGTCGTATGAATGGGTAAGAAGGCTAAGTATGTGTGCATGAAGGAGTAGGATGCCATGCGTAGAAGCAAAGGAGGAGTTAAGGCCTGGAAAGAGCATGAGAAAATTGGCGCATGGGAGAGAAAGAATAAGTGATGAGTGCATGCGTGGGAAGGAGTGACGTGAGGGTATGAAAATTCGTGTGAGAGATGGAGACGTAGAGTGTGCGAGGCAAAATATGCACGGCCCCGAAATAACATACGTCATATCTTTGTTTAAGAAGGAAATCGCATGGGGCATGGGAAAGATACATGTGTGGAGAGGTAGATGACGTAATGGAATATGGAAATATAGGCATGGTTTTAAAAAACAAAGGAATAAGATATAATAAGTGATGGACTCTATGTATGAGGGACCACGCACACACCCTTTTAATTAAAGTATGAACACAAATTATATAAAGGAGGTGGTACGTATATGGGGATAAGAGGGGGGACAAAGAGACTTTATTTAATTAAAGATTTAAAAGGGGACACTTTTAGTATTTAATTAATTAAAGGGGAAACTTTTTTAAAAAAATCTTAAATTAATCAAATAAAGCGACTTTAATTAAATAATCAAATAAAGGGTCACTTTAACTTAATTAATTTAAGGTGGGCAAAAGTCGGTCTAAAAAGTGGGTTAGAGTTAGGAAAATGCATGGTAAGTATGAGGGGAAGGGGGTAGGATAAGAAATAGGTAGGTAGGTAGGTAGTTAGTTAGTTAATCAATCAAGTAATTAATTAATTAAGGGGGTACTTTAAAGTGGTATGGATAACTGGGTTTAGGATTAGGATAGGATAGGGTTAGAGTGTTAAGAGGCACAGGGAAAATTGTTTTAGGGACTGTATGAAAAGTGGTTTTATGGTGGGTGAAGAAGAATTAGCGGGAAAAGTTAGCTTAATTGGCTAAATTTTCTCCACGGAAGTGCCAGCTCACCCTATGCGCCCTTGGTCAAATGATGCCACATAGATGCCTCATCACTTTGTAGATCTGTGACATGTCGACCTTTGAGGGTGCCACTTGGCACTGCATGGATGATGACTGTACGTGCTAAATATAGAACTTTCTAAAAATAGAATTCATCTCCTAAATTTTAGGAAACTGTCCACATCATCCAGGAAGACTGGGAGAAGACTGCCACATGTCATTGTCTAAAAATAGACATTGCTAAAAATAGAAATTCGGCCCAATGCCCTTGACTTTATACTCATTGAACTCGTTTTTTCGCAAGGGATCCGAATATGCGATCAGGATTGACATGCGAGCCCTGGTGCTCAACCTGCTAAAAATAGTAAAATGTGCCACATCTTCCTGGAAAAGATCCAAAAGACTTTGAATGTCTCAAGGATCAATATTGCACGCTCAAAATCTGAATTCGGGGCCTGGAGCACAACCTGTTAAAAACAATGTTCCACCAAGACTCCGGGACGGGGGTGCGTGAGAGCGGGGAGACGCACAGGGGGGACGTGTGGGAGCACCCCCAAATTTTGGGGAAATTCCTGGGGGATGGGGGGACGTCGGGGTCCCTAGCATAGTGGTCCCCGTCTCTAAAATTATAAATAAAATAGAAATATTAATGATAAAATCCCAACAATAACAATTCAACCCATGTAAATTACTAAATTCATCATTGTGCATACTAAATACTAGATAGTAAATAGTGAACAGTAAACTAGTACTAAATTCAAATTTGTAAATGATATAAATAATAAACATGATTCAGATTATGATTCAGTAATGAAATACATTGATTCATAAATCATAAATAAAACAGATATAGTAAAATATTGTGCGTCCAGAAGCACCCCTTTTCGAGGGGGGACACCCAGAAGCACCCCTTTTGGGGAAACATGCCCCCCACACTGGGGAAACGCATCCCCCTGCGTCTCCTCGAGTTTCCCCAAAAGGGGGACGTGGGGAAACGTTTCCCCAGGAGCACCCCCGTCCCGAGTGCGTGGGAAACGTGGGGGGCATGCACCGCACCTTGGGGGACGCGTCCTCGTGGAACACTGGTTAAAAATATAAAGTTCTTGCATGTTGCCCGGAAAAGTGCCATCGGGCCTAGAATCACGCAAGGACTCATCCTGTATGCTCAGAACTGCTCCAAACTATCAAGAGACCCACTCAAACCGTGTCTCCTAAGAAATAACAACACCTGCTATATGTATACAATGTACATCTCTCTCAAAAATGCATGGAAACCAACCCAACTCTAACTCTGAACTAAACAACCATGTACCGATCATATACCTGTCTCACGTGGGAACCGACCTCCTGCTCAACATAAGTGCTAAACTCTGGGAGAATCTCAGAATGCCAGTGAAAATAGTGCATGCTGGCTCTTAACCCTCAAGATTTTCAAGGGTGAAAATCTAGGGGTTAACAAAACCCTAATATCGATTCTCCAAGGGATGAAAGTTGAAACCGTAACCCTAGACTTCAAGATGCTCCAAGAAGATTAAGAAACTCTAGCAACTCCAGGAGAGAGAGATCAAGTACATAAGATGATCCAAAAGTGAGATAAGAGTGATTATCATGTATGCCTTGTTCACAGGAGCAAACCCTAGTATCTCACAAGGATCAAGCTCCAAATAATGACATCCTCTCTAGACTTCATAGCTCCTCCTACGGTTTCCTCATGAACCCTAATGATTTCCTCCAAGAAGCCAAGTACAAAGAAAAGAGTACAATGATCATGATTGAGAAGGACTCTCTCCTTCCTCTATCTATATGGGAGGTAAGGGAGGCCAATAATACAATGTGGGCCAATGCCCTTACAAACAGCCTACAATAAACACATGTAGGCCTAAACAAGTGAGGCGCTCCAATCCAAGGAAGCACATGTCATGCTTTAAGGTGATAAGGGCTCCAAGATGATGTAGCTACACAAGGTGTGTCCACACCCCTCCGTCATAAGCCCACATGGACTCCATCACTCCTCCTAAGCCATGTACTCCACTAAGTCCACTCCCCTTGCATGAACATTGGTGCAACCTAAGTGTCCCTGAGCCAATTCCAGGCCTCCATACAAGAATCCAAGCTTCCCCATGCCATCTAGGGCTTGATGACCACCTCCAAGATGCACAATGCTCCTCCTCCCAAGTAGGACGTTCTCCAAGTAAGCAAACCTCTCCATGTGGCCATCGTGAGGGACATCTCCTAAGCTATGAAGGGAACTCCAATGCCCTAGGGAAGAATTGCAAAGTGAACACCCAACTAGGGTCAAGCAACCACTGAGCACATTATCTTCAATGTGCAAATCCATCACGGACCATCTCCCTTGTGTCAACCCATCTTGTAACATCCAAGGGTCGAACATAGACCATGTATTCCAAATGTCATGAAGCACCCCCAAACATTGCTTAAACACTTTCAGAGTGATTCGAAAGCTAACATGAAGCATGAACCATTTGAAGCTATAAGATCTATCATTGCTTGATAATATGGGGAGTTAGTAACATTGAAAGGTATGTTTATATCATATCAACGTCTAGCCATGCATTCCCAAGCAACCTTCTTTCCATCTTCTTCCATTTAACATCAATGGTGGGTTGAGCACTAGGGGTGGTGCGGTGTACAATGATTGCATCAAGCCAACTTCTCTTTGCATTGGATGTGCCAGGCCTAGAAACATGCTCTTCCTTAGGAGGGTTAATTTAATTTGGGAATTGTTAACCCCTAGATTTTCACCCTTGAAAATCTTGAGGGTTAAGAGCCAACATGCATTATTTTGGCTGGCATTTTGAGATTCTCCCAGAGTTTATCACTTGTGTTGAGAAAGAGTTTGTTTCCCATCAAAGGCATGTAAATGATCGGTATATGGTTGTTTGGTTTAGAGTTAGAGTTGACTTGGTTTCCATACATTTTGAGAGAGATGTCTACAATGTACATACAACAGGTGTTGCTATTTTTTAGGAGACACGGTTTGAGTGGGTGTCTTGACAGTTTGGAGCATTTCTGAGCATACAGTACGAGTCCTTACATGATTCTAGGCCCGATGACACTTTTTCGGGCGACGTGCAAGAAACTTTATATTTTTAGTAGACTTTTCTCCAGGCCCTGGATTCAGATTCTGAGCGTGCAGTATTGATCCTTGAGACATACAGAGTCTTTTGGATATTTTCTGAGATGATGTGGCACACTTTACTATTTTTAGCAGGTTGAGCACCAGGGCTCACATGTCAGTTCTGATCACATATTCGAACCCCTTGCGGAAAGACGAGATCAACAAGTATAAAGTCAAGGGAATTCAAACGACTTTCTATTTTTAGTAGTGTCTATTTTTAGACAGTGACATGTGGTAGTGTTCTCCTAGCCATCCTGGGTGATGTGGACAATTTCCTAAAATTTAGGAAATGGATTCTATTTTTAGAAATGTCCATATTTAGGAGGTACACTCATCCTCCATGCAGTGCCAAGTGGCACCCTCAGAGATCGACATGTGGCAGAGCTACAGAGTGATGTGGCATCCATGGGTCACATTTTCCCATGACATGAACATTTAATAATTAATTAATTGAGCTAAAGGGGGGCGCATAACTGGGTCCCATTTCCCGTATATTACTCCTCACACTCACCTCTCCACTTGCCATGCATCACTTCCACAAAATTCGCCCCCAGTTGAGTTTAAACCGTAAATTCCAAAAATTTAGGAGATTCCCTAAAATTTAGGGCGAATTTGACTTGGCCGTAACTCCCCCATACTTGAGTCAAACTGAACATGCAGTCATGCGCTGAGTGGCTAATTTTGGTTTTCATCTACCCATTCTACTCCAATTAACTTAGGCGCATGTTTCATTAATTGAACCTCTTCTTCTATCTCCCTAAGTGCGCCTTCTTCTCTCTCTCACATGTAGGCGCATTACTGAGTTAACTCTCACTTATCTCTTGCATGTCACAGTTACTTGAACTCATGGCTATTCTTGGCCAGTGTCATGCATCCATGCGCTCCATCTACCACTCCCACTCCATCTAACTTAGGCGCATGTTCCATTCACTCACTCTCACACATGTGGGCGCATTACTTTGTCATCTCTCACTCATGTGCTTGCATGCCAATTCCACTTGGACTAAACGCTATATTTGGTCACTCTCATGCAACCATGCACCTATATCCCTCACTTCCACTCATTCTACACCTCTTTATTCCCTCTTCTCTTCCTCTAGTGCGCATTCTCCTTCTCTTGTGTGCATATTCTCCTCTCTCATGCTTGTCCACCTCATCACCCACACTAGGACTTCACTCACACTTCCTTTTTTATCTCTTCTCATGCGCTTAGCCTTCTATTCTTAGCCACCCATTCGACCTCTCTCCTTCTCCTTGAGATATGCGCCCCCTAAGCTATATATTGGATGCTTCACAAAGGTTCTTGGTCGGTTCTTGCAGTAGTAGCATAGTGTCTCTCTCATTCTTCTCTCTCTCTCTCTACAGTCTGGTGGCTTTTCTTTGAGCAAAGGAAGCATTGTACCGGTTGTAAGCTTGCCAAATGTGGCGCAATCAACCCTCTTATAAGCTTGATCAATAAAGAAGTATGTGTTTTGTCTTCGAATTTCTCTTCTTGGCTGTACTGTGGTAAAATTGTGATCTAATTTGTAATTTTCTGAACTGTTTATTGTGATTATTTCGATCTTTTGAACAGTTTTTTTCTTCTTTTTCCAGTCTATTATCATTGTGCTAATCCCACAAGTTTCCTCCAAGCATAGGATATTAATTTTCCTCATCGTTTTGGGCTGCTTTTGCATGCTGTCCAAGATGAACAGCTTGCTGTTTTGTAGGTTTTACACTTAGAAATCAGACTTAAAGACAGCAGCAAGGCTTCAGTGTGCCTAGGGACTCCCCCATGAGGCTAGCAAGCACTAGCCCAAACGGAGAGGGGTTTGGTCAGTGACAATTTGGGGCCATTACTCCTTCAATTAGCCAAGTTTTTACCGCTGTCCTAACAGATTTATCAGCTCAGATTGGAGGGTAGAAATTTGTGCTAACAGGACTCTAAAGGGATCAACAATAGGAAAAGAGGAAGATTTTTCAAAAATAGGGTTTTTAGTATATTTAAGCCCTGAACCCGAACTTCTCCCTATCTCTTTTTGTATCTGTTTCATCGTGGCTTTGTTTGATTGGAAGGCATCAAGATCTCCTTGCATCTTAGCTCTTAGTTCATCGAGGACTTTTTTGCAAGGCTTTATATTCTGTCTTGAATGCATTAAGTGTTGTTTCAACTTTTGGATAACTCCTCAACCATTTCCTTTTGGCAATGGTTACATACCATTTTACCCCCAACCAATTGGCACTGATCCCGTGCTGGATCCTTCTTCTCTTTAGGAGCTAGGGTGATTTTTTTATCAATAAAAACAATTTTGCAAGTAAAACCCTAGGATTTCTTAATTTCTAGGGAAAAAACAGCGATTTTATTCTAAAAAAATGAGGTTATTGGAATCTTTCACATACCTTCACGAGTCCTCTGAATGAAGACTTAAAATCTGAACCTTAAATCAGCAAATCAGCAGCTCCAAAACAGCAGAAGAGTAGCTCCAAACAACAGAAAATAGCTCTATAACAGCCCAAGAACTTCTCCAAATCAGCTCTTGAATCAGTGCAAGAAATTTTCCAAATCAGCCCTTGATTCAACTCTCCAAATCAGTCCAAGAAACTCTTCAATTCAACCCTCTAAATCAGCCCAAGAAGCACTTGAAATCTGCAAAAAGAATGCCACTGAATGAAGATGAAAACTTGGCTCAAAAACTCCAAATCGATCAAGTGAACACTGTGAGAGAAATGGAGGGAGGGGACCTCATTAAATAGTAATGGTAGGTTTAGTTTTTAATTTTATATTGTTATCTTTTAATTTTTTATGTGTTTTAGTGAGCCCACTTGCCATCCATAGAATATTGTACAAAACCGGCCAATTTTTGTCTAGGTCAGTGGTTTCCCTTGGAAAAGGTATCAAACTGGTCCGATTGGTCGGTGCAACTGGTTCCAATAACATTGCTCTCTTCCAATGGTCAACGTCACATTAAATGGACTAACATGTGACTCTATGCCTTAATCATATAGCATGAAGTATGAGAGTTTAGCCAAGTGTCTTATAGGCAATGAACAACATTCGTGAAAATAGCATAACTCATCTTTTCTTGGTTGGATTTTCCCATTAATGGGTTGTGAAGACATGTATTTCATTCATAGATTTATACAATAACACTATTCATTCATAGTTAAAATAATTAACCACATATATGGATACCTACAAATCACCAACTAGGTACCATGACTATTGGGAGTTTTCCTCTACGATGAGTAAAACTGGAGACACACTTGTGATGTGGGCTTTCAACTGACACCTTCAAGGAGGATTTTCAGATTGATGATAGAAAGAAAACATCGGGAGTTTAATGATTTGTATTTTTTGCAAATCAGTTTTGATCTTCTCACCCACAACGTTTCTCCAAATGAGAATCTAACTCTCTAAATACTAACTCATTCAACATATATTCATCCATTACTAATAAACACAAAAACCACTGATTTGATACAAATGATGGAAATAAGAAAACTAACCATAAAACAATGGGAGAGTAAAGGGTGGATATTTTGTGCTACAATGGACTCCCATCCAACCATCCAACATGTAGCCGATTCAAGGTACCTCCACAGGAATATAGGCACTTGCACAAGAGATGAGACACATAGTTGTGAAAGATTGTTTGTGTTCCTTTCCTTCCCCTCTATCTTCCAAAGTAGAGGGTGGAGAAATATAAACTATGGTTCAAAAGTTACAAACTTTGTCAATGGGGGCTTGGTTGGTTGGTAAAGTTGGGGTGTTGTTATTCACCCCTCCATTGAGGTTCAAAGATCCCTAGAGACACGTTTTCTCCTCATGGGTTGTCTTGCCTACATAAGCAGGCCGTTTCATGCAGTTGGGGTCAAGGACAAGGCTTGGCAAATCTGGTGAAATGGATACCCCTCAGTTGGGATATCTTAGTGGAAGGGTAGTTTTCGTGAGTTGTGAGGCAAATCTTCTTCATTGTAATATCCCATGTTGGAAGGTGTTGCTTGCACATGTTGACCAGAATTACCAATTGAAAAAAGTTACAGCCTTTCATATCTAAACATGGGGTTTAGTGACATAATTATGCAATAAAGTTCATGAATGCATTATGACATGCTAAATTATATCGCCATAATTACATGTGACTAATTAAGAATTTGAAATACATTATACATAAGTTGGTTATAATCTGGGTGTGGGAGGAGAAAATATGTGGAAGGACTTGCCTACACGACAACTGTAGGCAAGTACTTAAAAGTTAAAACTCCATGGATTTTCACTCAAATTGACCAAAGTGGATTTTTGGGTAAGTTGAATTTGGTTCCATATGACGAGGTAAAAATATAACTCTTAATTATTTAATATCAGATTACGCTCTTTCATTCATTTGTCAACCCAGGTCTCATTGTGTGCTTACGAGGCACTTTGTGCAATTTAAATAGAAAAGAGAACTAGCATACTATAACTATGATTATGAAAGAAATGAGTCACAATACCTTGATCCTTTCAGTCCTGTTGTGGTATTTCTGAAGGCTAAGCCCTCTGAAAGATCATAAACTTAATCTTTGAATATTCACTTAACTAGGATTTATGAGCACCGTGATTCTGTAGCAATTGTGCCTATGTATAAAAAGGAAATACTAAAGTCTATGAAACTCAGAAATTATGACGTTACTA
This sequence comes from Picea engelmannii, assembly GCA_009831015.1. Taxonomy (NCBI): domain Eukaryota; kingdom Viridiplantae; phylum Streptophyta; class Pinopsida; order Pinales; family Pinaceae; genus Picea; species Picea engelmannii. The sequence goes on along the minus strand of ML776919.1, from coordinate 329,413 downwards.
CAGCAAGAGTAAACGCAGTACTTAATGGTCCCCGTCCTCAACCCTGTGAGTGATGTCAAAACTATTATGATGGTAGGTTCTTATACACACCCAGCTTCATTTATGCATACCCAGATTTAACCATGAGGTGTTTAGGATACACAACAGATCTGATTTTAGATGCTGGCTGAAATCTATCAATCCTAATAGTCTTTAACTGTCATTATTCAGCAAATGTCCAGGGCCATTATGTAGCATACAACCATTCCTCAACAAACTATAAAATTTCAGAAACTAGCAATCCTACGTAAATCTGATTAGCATATATATATCTAACTAGCATACATAAATTTAACCAGCAGCAAAAGATATAAACAGCAAGGAAATAATACGGACTGTACCTGTGAGTGGGCCCTTGCTCACGGTACTCCTGTATTCACACTTTACTAAATTATCAACAGAGAATGACCACGCACAGCAGAAAATATATATATATATATATATATATATATATATATCAGAAATTTAGAAACTCAAGACAGTATTCACTCGGTCCAATGCTTGATATGTCTTACACACTAATCGTCTTTGCTCAAGCGAGCACACATATATATACAAAAATACTTGGCTAAAAATAGCTCTGTACAGAGCGCCAATTCCCTAGATTCTAGGAAAAATTGTTAAAACAAACTGGTGCCTAATTCATCCACGTATCCACTGGCTGCTCACTTCTTGGATGCGCTGAGTAGACTGTTATGCATGTTCCTGTTTTAGATTTATCATATGCGATGAAATAAAGATGCTGAGCATCTTATTTACTGCTCACGGTTATGTAGCTTTCACGTTGATAACCATCAACCCTGCGACTTGTCTACATGTTAGTTGTCCATTCAAAGCATGTCGTACTGTTGTAGGTGCTGATATGTATATGCAAAAAAAAATAGAATGTGGCTGTTGTGCTGGAAATATATCTTCTTAAAATACCCTCTCTATATATCTCCATAATTTGCCTTGCATCGATACACATCTTCGTATGAACTTGGAACCTTGCATTCTGTAGCTAGTGCCCTGAACCTTACATTCTGTAGCCATAGTTAATGTTATTGAAAACCACCCATATTTAATAATTCAAATATCTTCTAAAGTTCATTCTAATTCTAATTTATGAACAAAAATTAAGATGATTATGTGGCAATGGTAATACTTGTGATAAGGTTGGACTTTATAGAGATAAGTATGTGGAAAACATAAAAAGGAAGGCAAAATGTATATGTATTTTGGGAGATAGGGAATAAAAAGGATGCCAAAATGGGGGTTCATCACCATATGCCAAAGTTTGCAATTCTCTATTGAAAAGTGCGAGGAAAAAAGTAGATGCAAGTGATTTCATAATGGTGTCGCATGATGGGGCATTTTTGTGTCTAGTCATTCCCCTTGTTTTAAAAAACTCTTGACCTTGGTGTTGTCCTCAAGAAATAGAACTTTGGGAAGGTATCCAAAAATGCAAAACTGAAAGTTAGCTTACTATAAAAAAGGGTCACCATTAAAAAGAAAAATGCAAAGGATCTAACATTCAGTTCATTTTGAGAACATCAATATCTTAAGCATGAGTTCAATGATCAACAAAAGAAACAAAAACATGGCATGCAATTGTAAATCTAGAATTTGAGGCAAGAGTGGACTCTTTTGTTGTCTTTAAAAGTAGAAATTGTTATTGTAGTAGAGCATTTTCTTGAGAAAACATAGTATGTTGTTCTCCAATTACTTAGGCTAGAACCACCTGCTGCTGAAGTATCAAATTTTCCAAGTGGTACATTGTTGTCTCGTTCTTTGGTTCCACTTTGGCCATTTCAATATTTAATTGATGAAGAGATTTTGTAATACCCTAGTTTTGACCTTGAGATTAATAATGTATTTTTGTTTATATGATGAAAGAAATAGAGAGCCTAGCAATGTAATGGCATTGAATATTGATAATAAAAACACATCATCGACTGCAGACGGACAAGAACAAAGTCATAGGGGCTACAATTCCACAATAGAAGGGGCTAAAGGGGCTAAGCCAAATTAACTTGGTCTTCTCTAGCTCTGTTTTAGATATGAACTCATCATTGTCGTGCAAAGTCACCATTTGTGCTCGCATATGCACTCATGCTAAAGCTCGTCATGCTTGCTTGCCATATGCTTGTCTTAATTCAACTCATGCTAAGATGTATCCAATGGTTACTTTATCACTACTTCAATCAACTTGTGCTTCATCTTTGTTAAGCTTCGATTTTCCATTATTTCTAATACTCCCTTAATGTAATATCGTTCCTACTCTTATGAAACATTGGTTTGAATTTCTCAAGCTTATCTTTCCTTAGAGGCTTAGTAGGAATATCGGCTAATTGTTCAGTTGTCTTGCATTACTGCAACCAAATTTGTCTTTTTGTTATAATTGTTTTAGATAATGTATATGTACTTCAATGCATTCGCAGCATTGGTGATGCACTTCATTTCTTACCTAGTTGAATAGCTCCCCAATCCTCATGGAATAGAATTGTAGGTTTCTCTTGCACTAATCTAGAATATCTCAAAAGTATTCTTAGTGAAATTCCTTCATAGGCTCTGTTATCACATGATTTGTACTTGTGCAAAGCCCTCCGCAAGATCCCAATCTTGTGTAACAATTGGAAGCTTCTACCACTATCACCTTAGTAGATGCTTCCCTTGTTTTAGTGATGGAAGAAAGTCCACCACAAGGGAGGATTCCTTGATGACCTCAAGGGATCAAATAGCAATATTAGCCAAGGCTACAACTCCTTATCTTGGTCACCTGAAGGTTAGGTCTAGGTCTAGGAGAGGGCATAAAGGTAACGAGGTAATTGTTTCACATGTACGAGACAACAAACAATTTGAAGCATGATATAGACAATTACCTAAGTTACCAGGATACTAATACGGATCTAGATCCAGATTCAGATACGGATTCGTCAGATTTTTGAAAAACTAGGATCCGGATACGACCGAGAAATGACAGGTACAAATAATATAAAAAATAATTTTATAATTTTTAAAAATAAAACTAATATAAAAAGTTAAATATAGAAAATTTTAATTATATAATTACATATATAATACTTATATAAAATAATTGATTTATAATGCTTATAAATAATAAATAATCTACATTTATTACTTGTTCTTTATATATACAATAATTAATATCGATTATATAAAGTTAAAATTATTTTATAAACTTATATATACAACCCTTGTATACATTAATTAATATTAAGTATATAGAGTTAAAATTACTTTATAAACTTATAAACTGTTACTTTATTTATTTGGTTAGTGAGCAAATAAAATAACATCTTTTGTTCTCTGTTGTCGAAGCAGTTGCGCACGTCAGCATGGATTGGTCATTTGATACCTTTCAACCGTTGTGCTTGCATAAAGAAGGAATGCAAATTTTCGTAAGGGTCAAACCCATGTGAGACGGGTAAAAATATTGGATCATGTATTTATTCATCGTTATTATTCCACCCATGAAAAGAGATTTTAAAAAATCCATCTTCCGAGCCTGAGAGACCCATAATAAAGTCTAATGGTTCGACATTCGACTATGCATTCCCGGAGCTTCAAAGTATGTACCCGAACTCCAGACCACCCCGACTTAACCCCAACCCTTCGCTTGAGATTTGCCACGACCGTATCACTAGTCTTGAAGGATTGGGCAATCAGGATCCCTATCCTCACAACGACTATGTTACCGGGATCCGCCTGCAAAAAACAAGTGATCTGCCTCCAATTTGATTGAAACGCCTCCACCACATGGGATACGGTTCGGTTTTTTTCATAAACGACTGCCTTCCGGATCCCACGTGGATCCAGACAAATCCATATCCGGATCCGGATCAGAACCGCGGATCCTGAACTCGACCCCCGCGTTTCCGGTAACATAGACAATTACCAAGTTATAAAGCTCAAAAGTAACCTCTTAGACACTAGATGATCAATAAATTCAATTGCTCTTGCAAATTACAGCAGTAAAACAAATGGTTTGGAGATCCCTACGGGTTTATCATACTTTTGTATCCACTCTTGCCAAATAGGACCTAGAGTGAACATATTGAGTTTATATATCTCATTTGGTGGAATCAACTATTGAATACCCGGAATAGTAGGACTATTTGATTGAATTAATTCAAATTCTTGCAAGGGACTATGCCAAGTCTTCCATGATTTAGTGCCCTCAGCCAAGAGATCTTTCCTTTGAAAATCCCTTTTGTGGATAGTCTCTTAGGGAGATATCTATCCATAGTTCTTTGCAAGTCCAAATTGAATAACAAGTGAGATCCATTCCTCTCCAAAGGCCACTCCAATGCCAAGAAAGTATAGGAGTGACTTTCTTCGAGGCTTCCTAGGTACTTCGTAACACGTGAGCCATCATTTCTGAAATCCTGCGTAGCAGCAATGGCATAACTGAGAAAAAATCTGATCCCTATCCTGTTTTGGTGTTTCCCACTAGATATCCCATGTCCGAGCAATATTTTCCAATGATTGTTGCCAAAAGGACATCTAACGTTCTATTTGGCCAATAGAACAAACCCTTGAAGTGTGATATCAATAAGATCCAACCCACCTCCTTGTTTAGGAAGGGTACAAACTGTCGAAGGCACAAAAGGAAGTGAGTGGTCACCCCCAAATTTGAACCACAAGATGGATTTATGTATTTTTTCCAATTGACCAAATGAAGAGTTGATGGAAACCACCAAAGACATAATAGATATGAAGAGCTTGGAGAATGTTTCCAATAATTGCGAGTTTTCCAGCCAGAGGAAAGTCTCTAAACATCCAATTTTGTATTTCATGTTGAAGTCTTTAAAAACACCATTCCTACATGGACGAGACATAAAAGTTGATTTCAAAGGGTACTGCCAGGTAACAAGCAATGTCATTGTTGCCGTCCTAATACACACTTGCAAACGTGAGCAAAGTCCAATTGACTTAGTGTGTCCTTGGAGGCACAATGCCTAGGTTCACAGTCCACACTGTCACCTTGACTGGAACCTCTTCCTTCTAGGCTTACTCCTAGGGAAGCCAAGGGGGGTAGACCCTAGTTACTAGATATGATTTAACTTTAAAGTTCGAGGAGTTGATTTTAATTAGTTAGAAGGTTTGGGGGAATACTAGCCTATGATGCTAAGGCAGCAAATGCAAAGTGCAAGATTGATTATGACAAGCAAACCCTTCCCTAAGTCAACTAAGACTAGTGCCTAAAGGTTGGGCAAGGGGTCAACTAAGTTTGAGGGAGTTTAATTACAAAAGATTACAAGTAAAATATACTAAAGCTATCCCACAAATGAAGATACAATTACTTACACAAAGAATTAGAAATGCTACCAAGATACAAGATATACACAAGATACAAATAAACAAGATGTAGATGCCAAAGTGTGAGATTTAAGAAATATCAAAGTTTAAGATCAATCACATAAGGCCAAGCATGCCCCAATAGCACTTACTCTATTGCACTGCTTTTCAATGGCAATCACTAAAGCACTCAAGATTCAAGAAGATGATGCCTCCCAAATGGGATACTCAACTTCTTCTTGAATCACACCACAAGAGCATAAAATGAAGATGTAAATATTTGGAAACTTAATGCTCAATAAAACATTTAGATAAATGAACCATAAGATTGCATGAAAGATATATGAAAATGAAAGCACTGGCAATATAGACTTCTAAACAATCATCAAAAGATACCCAAGAACAAAGATTATCTAGGAGACTAAGTGGTTAGGAGTTGTTTAAAGATTAAGTAAATTTTATTTGCCCTCCCCCTAACTAAATGTTGGAACCTTAAACCTCCTCCTCCTGTTGCCAAATAGCTGCCGGGTGCTCAAGATAGTAAGGCAACGAGGCC
>ML776919.1:310970-321770 GCA_009831015.1 Picea engelmannii | reverse complement strand
TCTAACCTTTATTCCATCATTTTACATCCTCTAAACTCATTATTACAATTTTACATTTTTGCCATGTTTGGACTTTAGCAATTAAAATTGTTGTTTTAGACTGACTGACACTCCGGGTGGACTAACCCATGGCTAAAGTTGTTTGACTGAGCTCAAACTTGGTCCATGGATGTAGGGGGTGCTGTTCCATTTCTTTTGAGCACAAATACCCCTATCAAAAGTCCAAGGACCTAGTTTTTACAATTATTGCTCTAAAATAATTAATTAATTAAATAATTAAATCTCCAAACTTAGGGAAATTTAATTGAAAATTAATTAATTAAAAAAAAACCTATCTAGACTCGACGAAATTCCGCGAAACTTTCTACAATGTCTAACATGGTCATTTACATCATTCCTAAACAATAGCTACCAAAGGATGAGACCATTAGAACGCCGTTCACCACTTTGGAGGAATTATTGCAAGTGTGAGGGAAAAACTCATGGGAAATCAACCAGGCTGAAAAGCCCAGTTGACAACTTGAGGATAAAAAACCCTCGGTGAAAAGAACTCTCCCAATGAAAACATCCCAAGGTACTTGACCTAACTATGATCCATGCAGACCTATTACATTATTAACCCGCCCAGGGGTGAGGAAATTCTGTTTACAAAATTTTGTGCTGGAGGCATAAAATGCCCAATAGAACCAAACTGTCTTCAACATACTTGCATCTGATGATGCATATCTTCATGGCACATGAGTTGACCCCCTGTGCTAAATGGGCGGTCAACAGTCACCAACCCTCATATGATGCCAAAACGGCTTCAACCATGCTGGTCTATTTTCAGTGCCAATCAACCAAAAGTTGGAATCGTTTACTACCGCACCACCTGCAATGCAGATTATATCCAAACAATCCAATGCTCCTTCAACCGAATCTTGGGAAAGATCAGTGCAAGGGAGAGAATCATCAACAAAGTGATTATTAATAACTTCAACTCCCCTGGAATAGAGACACCTCTATCAGATAGAATTACTCTGAAGAAATCCATCAGACAAGGAAGCCCTCTGGTTTTATATGTGCTGGCTGTTGATGCCCTGTGGTACCTGCTTGATGGTGCTAGAGTTCAAGGAGTACAATATCTTGATACAATGAAGGAGATCACTTTATATTTCATTCATTCGGTAGTTTTGCTACCTACTTGACCTAACTACTTCGTATTAATGACACCTTATTAATCTATACTTATCTTATAGTGACTTTCATTACAGATTCAAGTCACTTTATTAAACATGAACTTCTAGAACTGGGGTGTTAATAGGCTAGCAGCATATCTATCCAGAACTATGTATTTATCCATGTTTATATTTGGGTTTATCCCCAAATAGCCTCTGCGTTGACCTTTTTGCTCATTTGAGCTTGCCTGAAAGAAAGTTACTGATCCTTAAGTTACTGATTCTGTTGGTATACTCTGTAATTTTGTAGAAATCCATATAAGAAACCTGTAAATATTTACAACACATGGATCCTAAATTGATTAGGATGTTCCCATGGTGTTTGCATGTTAGCAAATGTTAGTAGTGCTTGTAAATCTCTATTCGAACATCCATATAAGAGAAAGTGTAGGGTTTCTTGTATACTGCTTAAATCTGGTGCTTCAATCCAGCTGCATTTTAAGATCGAAAGTTTATATACATGTCTGTAAAATGCAGGGATGAAGTGGATGATGAGCTTAGCAGGGAACTTGAATTACAAATTCAAGGAGCTGAAAAGCCATCTTTTTGGAAACTTTTTGGCACTCTATTTGTACTTCTTCCATATACACTTGGGAAGGTTTGTCATCCATCAAAAAATATATATGCTACATTTATGGTTCCCTGCATTTGGCCTTAATGCTTAGTTGCACTCTCTTTCCTTCTAAAATGAAAGAAACTACGGTAACTACCTCTTTGGTTTCTATTATTCTCTCCTATTAACTAGTTGCATTTCCTTTACTTTTTATATTTGGTGTCTTTATCATTAAACAAAAAAAATGTGTTTTCAACACTCCATATGGTTCTTGTTGCAGTTTCCCTGAAGAAATTATTTCAGACAGAGCGTAAGAAATGGCATGACCTGCAGGAAGAATTAAAAAATATGTATTCATCTCAAAGAATCTAAAAGAAGAGTTTGAGTAGATTTAAGTAAGAAAGGCTAGTGATTAACCCAATCTATAGTAGATAAGGGAAGAATTAAGTTTGTTAAAAGTTATCTTAAAAACATTGAAGAAAATCTGGAAAGGACTTTCCTGCGAGTAGTTAATGCCCCCACCACTCAGAACATGCTTCAAAGCATGCTCATAGCCAAAAATATTAGGTGCAAGATATTTTTATTGTAAAGGGAAATTACATTACTGTTGGATTAGGTAGAACATGTATTATGATGGGTTTGGGAATGGGTCAAGAGACTAGAGCTCATGTTTTATATCTCATTGGCAACCTATATGCTATTACATTATTATATCAACATATCTCCAGTCCACACCATGAATCATGTGAACTGGTTAGTATCATATAGGTAGATTAGAAGAAAAAAAATCTCTAGAGAGCAAGTAGAATAGATTGTAGTTGCATTTCATACTAGGATTTGATTATATTGGCTCTTGCATTCTTTTTGAGCCTTGCATTTCGTGAGAAAATGTTCATCCTTTATATGAACCCTGCATTTCATTTAGAAAAGGATGGCTCATATGCTCGTTTCATGTAGAATAGATAAAACAAAAAAAATTAGAATAGCTTTGCGTTTTATTTGGCTATTATATGAGCCTTGCATCTAGGATGATCGTGGATTTTATATTGGCATCATGTTGTGTTAGGGTGAGGTTTTCAGCTTGTCACTTATCTTATATCTTCATGTTGAGCTTCACCAGTTACCAGAGATCTCTGAGGTTCTCATGTATTCCCAAGAAGAGTACTTGTCCCCATATTGGAACTTGTTGTTACACCCTAGATTATACGCTGTCTTCGAGAACCAGTTCATGACACTTTGTAGGATGACACCCATGGACTTTCTATGTACCAGTAGGGGGCATTTTGTTATTGCACGTGTTATTTTGTGCCACCCTCATTGTTTACTTGACCTTTGGCCAACTAAGGGGGAAGGTGACTTTATTACAGGATGATTTGGCCGTATCATTTTCATGCTCCTTTGCTCACTTCAACTTATCAGATTTATTGGTCATATGTTGTACCATTGGTGGAGGTCGCTTGAACGACATATTAATTGTACTCATATTCTTGCAGGTGCTACTACATGATCGATTATCGGTGAAGAAATCTCTTATATCCTTATCTTGTGGTCATGATATTTTTGTCATTCTTCTCTTGGTCGTTTCATGGTGGGTTCAAGTCCCTTCCTAGTTGTGGTGTCCTTTAGCTTGGTGGTCTATCTCCTAGTGGTTTGTTTAGATGCATGTCCCTTTCGTTATCCATCCATCATTTTCCCTAGGTACCATCCATTATGTTATCACATTTCCATTTTACCTAATCAATTTTCATATCAGTCATATTCAATCATTTGCCCACTCATAGAGGGTGCATGGCCCATTTTCATCCATTTTCCATATAGTTTTCCTTCATAACATAACTCTCATTTGGCATATTTCAGTAAAACACCCTTTTCCATGCGTGAATGTGCTGTTGATGATTACAACTGTGTGAGACATCCTCCAGGACACAGATTGAGTGAGTTAGCCTGAGAGAGAGCCCATGAGTTGGGTGTGCCCATGAGATGGGTGTGATGTTCCTCTCTGAGATGGAGAAGGAACGTTGTGTGTACCCCTATGTGGGGTGAGGAAGCCCATGAGTTGGGTGTGCCCATGAGATGGGTGTGTGGTTCCTCTTTGAGACGGAGATGAAACGTTGTGCCTCTATGAGAGGTGGTGAAGCCTATAAGCTGGGTGTGGTTCCTCTCTGAGACGAAGATGGAATGTTGTGTGCCCCTGTGCGGGGAAGCCCATGAGTTGGGTGTATCATTCTGAGACAGAGATGAAACGATGTATTGGCTTCCTCTGTGCAGAGAGTTGACATGATGTGATACTCTAGATGATTCTCTTGTGTAACGCAGTGAGAAAGAGATCTGCTGAGTTGGATGTGCCTGTGGCTGAGCAAAGGTGAACGTGATCCTAGTGGTAACGATGTACTAGGCCTCCTCTGTGCAGAGAGTTGAGATGATGTGATACTCCAGATGATTCTCCTGTGTAATGCAGTGAGAAAGAGATCTGTTGAGTTGGACGTGCCTGTGGATGAGCACAGGTGAACGTGATCCTAGTGGCTGAGCACTAGTGAGTGTGGTTCTCTTGTGAGACGTAGTGAGATAGAGATGTGGACATCCCTGTGGCTGAGCACAGAGGGATGTGCCCCTAGTGGTTGAGCACTAGTGGGTGTATGAGATCCCTTGCTATATTGTCCAAGAGTCAGACTTACTTGTAACCCTATTTGCGATGTAAAGGGTACAGGTCGGCCCCACCATAATGTAAAAGATAATTAATATGGTAATTATTAATTATATTTTGAGTTATTGAGGTCGGCCCTATTGTGCTAATAGACACATCATTTGATGTGATAAGTCTTATATAAATAAAGGTGAATCCCCATTGAGGAAACACACTTAACATTGTGTAATCTCATGATTTTAGAAGTTGTGGTCTGAAATTATGAGAATTACAACACCCTCTTGTGTGCTAGGTTTGGTGATGGTGGGAGGTCTTTCTCTTGAAGAATATAGCAAAGGATTGGCTGGGTTTTCTACCCTTGTTGAGAAGGGTTTCCTAGGATACTTCTTGTGTTCTTGTGCATGGTTATTCTTCTTGTGATCTTGGTTTGCTGCAGTAGTTATGGTTCAAGTAAAAGCTAAACAAAAAATTTAAAGTAAATGCATGAGCCATAGCTTGTTAAAAATTCAACATGTGCCAAAGTGGTTTGGGATATTTTACTGTTGATTTATCAGACCCAAACCTAAGGTTGAAGTGCTACATTATTGGCTTATTTTATTATTGGGTTATAAACTTTAATCAAGGCCTTATTCCCTAAGTTCCAATTTAAAAAATAGAAGAAAAGAAAACAAAGAAAAATGAGTATGGAATACAACTTGTTGTGTAGGAGGAACACTACTTTAGGGTAGCTCGCCCCTTTGACACACATGTTGAGACAATATACATACAAAAAGGATTTGTGGACAATGGTTTCCATGATGTTAAATCATTGGGGTTATTTTATCGTTGTTCACTGTCACGTGCCACCTTGATGACCTATTTAATTCACTTGGCTCACATTTTGAGGAGTTTGTTGAGTTTGGACATCCTTTGAGGGTTAGTTATGCATGTGCCATCCCTTTTTGCCCACCTACTTTATTAAATCATTTTTTAAATCTCACGTCTTTTGGACATGCTATTTTAGGTGGTGTGCTCCACTAGATGGTCAACTTTAAGCTTTGAATTGGGTGTGTTCACATCTTGTTTTAACCTTGAAGATGATATTTGACTTGGTACTTTAGCACACTTACTATTTTTAGGAGATTCTTCACACATTCTGAGATTTGGATAGAGTAGTCATCACATGTATACTATTATTTTATTCCATGGATTGGATCCCTTACTATTTTGAGAGTGGTAGGGCTTCCTTGGCTAACTACTTTCTATTTGGAGATATGTCATCGTTGACAGGGTTTTTACTTCTCTTGGAGGGCGCACTTGTTGAGGACCATTATTGTTATTTGTTAGTATTTTAAAATTTCTAGTTACACAGTTATAGTTATTTAATCCAATAGCAATTGTAATAGGATCACTGGAAGATAGACAATCATAGATACAAAGGAACACAAAGTTTATCCTGGGAAACCCTCGTGGGGGAGAAAACCCAATAACCAAAATCCTCAATATAGATTCCTTCAACCAGTACAATGATGTGCTATAGCTCTCCAAGAAAGACCAAGACCAAAAACACCAAAATAACCAGACTCCAAGACTTGTGCGCTAGACCTCCTTATGCACTCCAAGATACAGGAGAGAAGTGTGTGCGTTGATGTCCAAATGAGAGGAACCTATCCTCTATTTATACACAAAAGTGTCTCTTGAAGAGACACGACTCTGGACCTAACTAACCCATAAAAATAGGGCCGACTAGCCACAATGGAGCATTTTACAATTATAAGTAAAATACCAATAATATAATAATTTCTGTTGATCCAACTTGTACAATATAATTACAATAACCTTTTAAAGGTTTGACCAAAACAAATATAAAAGAATATCTTCCTTAGTTACACCAAAAATATTAACACTCCCTCTTAACTAGGAAGGCATTCTTTCAAGACACAGACTCCAAGTCTGATACCACACGAGCTCACATCCATTGACTGCTGAACATGCGAATCTATACATCCTCGAATATCCATAGTGCAACATGACTTCACTCCATGCATCCAAGGTTCGTGGGTAGCTCTCAATAGCTACAACATGTCCCTAGGACATCCACTCCACGTGATGCATCAATACATGATCATGTGCACTCCTGTCTCAGTGCCAACTCTTTTTCATGCTGGATGAGATCCACCAGACTCAGTGCCAACCCTTTTTCATGTTGGATAAGATTTTCCATTTGTTCTCAGTGCCATCCCTTTTTCATGCTGGATGAGACCCACCAGACTCACTGCTAGACCTTTTTCATGTTGGATGAGTTCCACCCGTCACTCCCTCTGAAGAGGGACCACACCAAGCTAGTCCTTGAAGTACTCGAACTTCGTCCTCGAAAGCGGCTTGGTGAACACATCCGCGACCTGATCCTCAGTAATCACGAACTGGAGCCTCACTGCTCCTCTCTGTACCATATCCTTGAGGTAGTAGTATCCGATCTTGATATGCTTCGACCTATCATGGAACACGAGGTTCTCTGACAACTTCATATGACTCTGGTTGTCACACCAAATGCAGGTCGCCTCCAATCCGAGACCAAATAACCTAGACAACAACTTCCAAAGCCACACTGCTTCTCTGCTCACTGCACATGTCACCACATACGCAGCTTTAGCCGTACTGAGTGCCACACATGACTATTTCCTGCTGCTCCACGAGACCATATTGGAGCCATTACTGAAACAGTATCCTGAAGTGATCTTCCGGTCAGGAATACTGCCGGCCCAATCTGAATCTGAGTATCCATACAATCCAAACTCATGGTCAGATCTATACCAGAGACCATGATCTAGAGTACCCTTAAGGTTCCTCAACACATGTTTTGCTGCAACCAAATGACTTTGTCTGGGCTGCTCCAAATGCTGACTCAGGGTGTTCACAACAAAACAGACATCTGGTCTTGTGTTCGTCAAATACATCAAGGAGCCCTCTATCTGCTTGTATAAGGTAGAAGCCACAATCTCTGAAGTTGTATCCTGCAACAACTTTAGATTTGATACCATCAGAGTAGCCATGGCCTTACAGTCCAACATCCCAAACCTCTTCAAGATTTTCACAGCATACTTTCCTTGATTTCGGAAAATCCCATCTGATCTCTACCAAACTTTGAGTCCCAAGAAGTAGTGCATCATTCCTAAATCTTTCATCTCGAATTCTGCACCCAATTTTCTCTTACACTCAATGATGAGCTTTTCCGCACCTGTTAGAAACATGTCATCTACATACAGCAGTAGAATCACCGGTTCCCCATTCTCAACCTTAAAGAAAAGGTTAGGATCTCCACTGCTCTTGGTAAAACACAAGCTCATCAGAAAATTGTCAATCCTACCATACCATGCTCTGGGTGCCTGCTTCAATCCATATAAAGCCTTCTTTAATACACACACATGAGTTTGCCTGTCATGTGTCTCGAATCCAAGTGGTTGCTCCACATACACTTCCTCTTTTATTTCACCATTCAAGAAGGCTGTCTTCACATCCATCTGGTGCACCTTCCATTTCATCATAGCGACCAATGAGAGTATAGTCTTGATCGAGGTATATCTTGTTACAAGAGAAAAAGTCTCTTCATAGTCAATCCCTTCCTTCTGAGAGAAACCTTGGGCCACAAATCTTGCCTTATATTTTTCAATACTTCCATTAGCTGCATGTTTCGTCTTGTAGATCCATTTCGAACTCACCATAGATTTTTCCTTTGGTTTGGGAACCACATTCGAGACATCATTTTGCATAATGGACTGGTATTCCTCTTCCATGGCACCTTTCCTTTGTTATAGCACAAGTTGTCAGTTGGGAAAAGACCGACCCAACCACAAAAGCATGTGCTACAACTTGGGAATCCTACACCCAATGTCACCTCGATGTAGGTCCCGCACTTCAAGGGTGACTAGGTCACCCTAGGGAGGCGATCTCGGTGACCCTAGGGGGAATGAGATGGGGATGGATAGAGATGGAAGTGGAGCCCTTAGAGGTCAAATCTAAATGGAGTGAAATGTGGGAAGAGATGCCTTGTAAGTCAAGTAATTGTTGCCCCAAAGGTATAGTACTTCTCCGTATGATTGTACCTGCCCAAGACACAAGAAAATCCAACTTGCAAGATATATGTTAGTATGGATCAGCAAGTTAAGCTTGCTGTCCCTAATTTGCAGCAGTAGATGACAATTTATATCAGCAAATGAAACATCTAAATCAGCATACAAAGATCTAAACTAGTTAAACAAATCAACATCAAGATTAGCAATGAATATAGGCTGAAAAAAGGCACTTAAGAGGCAAGAGAAAATGGCTGTTGTAAACATGTAATTTCTACAGAAAATTGCAGCCTTATGGATGTATCTTTCAGTCACTTATATTAGCAAATTACACCATCAAAATATACCAATGGTTATCCCAAAAGATGCGCCCTAGTTAGTAGAGTTAGTGTGCAAAATTTAGGAGCTAGCCTTGGGTTAGTTTAGGAGTTAAGAATAAATTAGTAGCTAGAGTTATGCAACCCTAATGGCTGTAGGTTAAAGTTTATAACAACAATTTAACTAGTGGGAACAAGGGGACGCCCTAGTAGGGGAAGACTCCTCTCAATGTGGCAAACCAACTCCAAGCAAGAGATCTTTCAAAAGACGAAAATTCACGTTTCCCAAGAGAATGATTTTATATCTCCAATGCAAAAATAGATGACTAGTGCCTTTACTATTGGGTTAATGGAGTCGAATAAATGAACTAGAGATGCTACTTCCTTGGGGGTGTAAATCCTCTTACTTCCCAAGGCAAGTATCTCTAGTTAGGGTTTGAGAATGAGGGGTGTAAATCCTCTTACTTCCACAAACAAGCCCTTGCAACATCAATGAATTTTAAGCAATAAATGGAGACTAGAGTGAGGGTGTAAATACTCTTACTTCCCACTTAGTTCCTAGCACAACAACCCTTGACTTGAAAAAATGATAGCATAAGAGTAAGAGACCATATCAAAATCGAGAAAGGTGCTAAGATAATCCACCATAAAAGCTAAAAAAAACATTCCTCCAAGGCTAGCGCCTCACTCCTCCATCAACCATTCACTAGAAATAGCCATAAACAAGTGCACAAGAGACAAATATAGCCAAGTATAGCGAAAATTTCAGATCCAAGTCCTCTCACAAGAGGGAGAGTTATGTCCTGTTATCCCCGATTTCTAGGGATAACTAGGAGATCATGTCTCGAGGCCCACAGGTCCTAGACATGGAGTATCGAGAGCAGGATTGACCCGAGCATGGCCCTGGAGGGCCCATCCTTTTCTTCTTTCATCAGATTCGTCTTGTCAGTAGCAACAACATCCATCACCATCGGCTTGGTCTTGTATCGGAGAAGGCTCTTGCTCCATGAGGTAATTGGTCCTGGTATCATGGTATGTGTCACTTTTGATCATTATAACCTTTAGATATATGCATCTGATTCCTTTTATCTCTAACAACTGCTTGGATCTTACATTAGCCCACTTGACCATGTTTGGGGAAATTGACAGGGTGCCCTAGCAAGCCTGTACCCATAGGTTTTGGTTTGCCATCGGGGGGATTTCTGAAGAGCCATCGTCTGCTGTCATCATACCACCACTTTTTCATCTTATCTCCCGCTCATTTATCCCATTCCCCTTGTCCGAGCATTGGATTGGCCTGTTTGTATGGTTGCACCTTATCTTGTGGGAAGAAGGGGCTAAAGGCCCAGAAGGTAAAAGCAGCTGGTAAAAGATAAAAGCCTAGAAATGAGACCTCGAGATGCTTCGCCTAGGGATCCCCGAGAAGGCAATAAAAGGCCTCTTAGTAAGAAACAAGAGGGACCCGGAAAATATAAACAAGACCTAGTCAAGAGGATAGGGGGTCTCATCACGAGCTAGCCTATTAGGTTCATGGGTACCTAACAGTATGACATTGCCACCATCTGGTTACCACGCTAGGGCAGTGACCTTTGGTTGGATGGCCAAGGAAAAGGGGGTCTCATCACGAGCCAGCCTTGTCATCTCTGTGAAAGTACTTGTGGGTAACACTGTCAGCTATGGTCACCATGCCAAGGCAATGTCCTCTGGTTAGCCCTTGAATAAAAAGAAAAAAAAGAAGAAAAAAGCAAATAAAAGCAAATAATAAAGGCAAGAAAGGGCTTGGAAAAATTGCATCCATGACGGGTACAACTCGCCTTCTACAAAGGTACCCACAGATAACATTATGCATCCCTGGCTCTCACTCTACCCACATGTCAGGACATCCCCTAGCCACATCACCACATTTACATGGCTTGGATGAAACCTTCCTGGAAACTTCCCTTTTCTTGTGGATACTAGCCCAATAGGATGTCTTGTCCTTTTCTTCGATCTTGTATTGTAGGTTTTTGTAATATCTTTG
>ML776919.1:259432-281200 GCA_009831015.1 Picea engelmannii | reverse complement strand
GGGGGGGGGGGGGGAATAATGATGGAGAGTGGTAAGTATGGTCAGGAACGATATGATGGCTCTTCAAGGGAGTTCCTAGTAGCAAACCCATCCCCAAGGAAGACCACTTACTAGGGCACAATGTTAACCACCAAGGTGAAGCAGGGAAAAAGGCATAATGTCCAAGCATATATCATGAAATCTAGACCAATCTAAGATACAACATACTCATATGGATTAAATATTGAAATGATGCTCACCATAATACTGACTTGTACCTTATGGAGCAAGGCCCACTGCCTTCTGGAAGCCAACTGATGTGGTGGATGCCATCTAGAAATTTGCAACCATCTTTGGTGGTGAGGAGGGTATCCATCTGTGCAAAAGGATACTGCTGGTCATGTAGTCTCTCGCACTCCATATCTACAACCTGAGGGCCTCGAGACATAATCTCCTTAGTTATCCACAAAATGGGGATAATAGGGTGCACTAAGAATTGGTGTCACACAGTGCAAAGATTAGTTTGCGCGGAAAACCATTGTTGTGCAGTCTAGAGTTGTGATGTGTACAAACACAGTGATGTGCAGGTGTGCACACTAGAAGTTGGGATGTTTAAATCGTTCAAGAAATCCAAGTGAAAGGATTCTGACTAAATGGTGGAAAGTTTTCTTGTAGTTGTTGCATGAAATTACCTAACAAATCTTGTTTTCTGCACATTTTGCAGAATTATCAGTGATTAGAGCAGGACAAAGTCAGTGCATTAAGTTAAAAAGCATAGAAGATGCACATAGGACTTATAGTCCCGATGATGAATTTGGAGATTTGTATGTTGGGTTGGGTGTTGATGGTTCCTAATCCAAGGGGGAGCGCATGAATTTGGTAGAAACTGTAAAAGGACTGTAGAAAGATGTCTAGAGCTATAAGGCTGATAATGAAAGGCTTATGAGAGCCAAAGCGCAGAAAGATGACTTCAATGTCAAATTGATGCAATGTCTGAACATAATAGAAAAAAAAATGGACAAGGAGATAGAGACAAGTAGATCAAGAAGTCGTAGGTCTCATGATGAGAAAAGAAGAGAAGAAAGAAATGTTGGTAAGCATTCTTTCAGAAAAGCACGCAGTAGTTCGAGTCCATCTCCTGTCAGAAAGCATAAGAGAAGGACCGGGGTTTACGAACTACAGGGAGAAATGAATAAGATGAAGACTCCTACCTTTGATGGTGAACACAAGAAGGACGAAGATGCGGAGACCTGGTTGCTGGGTATGAGAAAGTACTTCCAACTGCATAATTATTCTGCGCAGGCAGAAGGAAGAATTGCTATCAATCAGTTAAAAGGAAAGGAATCAATGTGGTGGGATTGGTATGTGCAGGTGCAACACGCTGATGAGAAGAAAGTGATTTGGAGAGAGTTCAAGAGGTATTTTCAAAAGAAATGTTGAATTTTCACTATACTTGGCTGAAGCATGAGGTTTATTTCATTTAGCATGTACTTGAACCATAAACAAATGCAACTACACCATTCACAATTGCTGCAATAAACAAGATCACAAGAAGAAATACCATGCACAAGAATAGAAGAAATATCCTGGGAAAACCCTTCTCAACAAGGGAGAAAAACCCAACAATCCTTTGCTATATTCTCAAGAGAAGATCCTCCAACCATGAAACCCTAATGCACACAAGAGGGTGCTCTACTACCTTGAAACTTGCACCCAAGAGAGGTGTGCACTTCAGCCCTAGAAATGTACTTGCTGAAATTTCCAAATGACAAGTGACTTGTGTGTTTCCTCAATGGGGAAATCACCTTTATTTATACTAGACTGAACAGACCAAAAGTGGTGTCTATTGGCACAACAGGGCTGACCTCAATAACTCATAAAATAATTAATTATTACAATAAACATTTATTATCTTTGACATATGGTGGAGCTGACCTGTACCCTTTACATCACAATTAGGGTTACAGGTAAATCTTACTCTCAGACAATATAGCAAGGGATCTCACACATCCACTAGTGCTCAACCTCTAGGGGCACGTCCACCTGTGCTCAGCCACAGGGACGTCCTTATCAACAGATCTCTATCTCACTGAGTCCACAGGAGAATCATCTGGAGTACCATCTCAAGCCTGACTCAATGGAGTCCATAAGGCAGGAGACCACACGTCATAACAACTCAATCCAGAGTATGGCACACACCCATCACATGGGCACCTTCACCCCTCACAGGGGTACACATCGTTTCATATCAATCCAGAGAGGAACGACACACCCAACTCATGGCCATCCTCACCCCACACAGGGGCACACATTGTCTCATCTAAGTCCAAAGAGGAACGACACACCCATCTCATGGGCACACCCAACTCATGGGCTCTCTCACAGGCCGACTCACTCAGTTTGTGTCTTGGAGGATGTCTCACGAAGCTGTAATCATCAACACTCCATCTCAGCTAGGGAGGCATTCTCCACCAGGCCAAGTCTCTCACAGAAGTACTCAAACTTCGTCTTGGCAAGTGGTTTGGTGAAGATATCTGCAATCTGCTCATGTGTAGGAAGGCATTGCATGTGTACTGCTTTCCTCCGCACCATGTCTCTGATATAATAATATTTTATCTCAATGTGTTTCGATCTATTGTGAAACACAAGATTCTTAAAGAGCTTCACACAACTCTGGTTATCACAATGAATAATGGTAGGATCCATCTCATGATCAAATAAATCTGTCAGGAACTTGCGAAGCCACACTGCTTTGCGGATTGCCACACTCAATGCTATATACTCTGCTTCTGCTGTACTCAAGGCCATAGATCTCTGTTTCCTGCTGCACCAGGAAACCATGGCAGACTCTGAGGTAAAGCAACAACCGAATGTGCTCTTCCGGTCCACTGCGCTCCCTGCCCAATCTGCACCGACATATCCCTGCAAACTCAAGTTTACACTGGAGGCATATCTCAGGTCATATCCAATTGTGCCTCGTAGATATCTCAATACATGCTTCGCTGCTATCCAGTGAGTCTGTCTTGGTTGACTCATGAACCGACTAAGTACATTTACTACATAACATATATCAGGTTTGGTGTTAACCGAATACCTCAATGATCCAATCAGCTGTCGGTACAAATGTGGATCAATCTCGCTTGAATCAGTAGAAGCATCGTTCATCTTCTTCAAATCCATCACCATCGGTGTAGGCATGGATTTGCAATTTGTTATATCGAACTGCTTCAATATCTCCACTATATTTTCCTTGACTCAGGAAAATCTCATTGCCATACTTCTAGTCCCACGAAGTAGTGCATCATACCCAGATCCTTCATCTCGAATTCAGAAGTCAATGTTCGCTTGCATTCAATAATAAGTCTTTTTGAACGGGTGAGGAATAAGTCATCCACATACATGACCAAGATTAGGCACTCGTTACCAACAATATGATAATATAGGTTTGGATCAACAACACTCTTGCTGAAGCCCAAACTCATCAAGAATCCATCCATCTTCTCGTACCAAGCATGGGGTGCTAGATTTAGTCCATACAAGGCTTTCTGCAACCTGCATACATGAGTTTTCTCGTCGTGTATCGCGAATCCTTCTGGTTGCTCTATGTAAACTTCTTCATCAATCTCACCATTGAGAAATGTTTTCTTTACATCCATCTGATGTAGTTTCCAACCCATGGATGTAGCTAGTGCAATGATAGTACGGATGGAAGTGTATCGGGCTACTGGGGCAAATGTCTCATCATAGTAAACTCCCTCTACTTGTGAGAATCCTCTGGCTACAAATCTCGCTTTGTATTTCTCGACACTTCCATCAGCTGCATGCTTGATCTTATAGATCCACTTGGAAGTCACTACAAACTTCCCTTCTGGTCTCGGAACAATATCCCATACATCATTCTTCAAGATGGACTGATATTCTTTTGTCATGGCATCTTGCCATACATGCTCACCTGTCGCTTCTCCATGACAAGAAGGCTCAGAATCAATGATGTGGCTCATAGCTGAAAAGTAGCTTGAAAATCTCTTTGGTCTTTTGCTCTCTTGGGATGTGCCTTGAGGGCTTGCATGTCCCTTTGCCTCTTGCAGAGTTTGTCGAGCTCGGGAAGGCCTTTTATGTCCTACTGCAATATCTCTGGGGATATCAACTGGAGCAACATGATCAGCTGGAACAACTGGAATATTGGCTGTCTCCCTCTGAACTCAATCTGTCTTTGACCAGGGATGTAGATCCAATATGCCTTCGAAGATTCACTGTATCCCACAAATGTACCCTTTCTCCCTGAAGGGTCTATCTTGGACCTCTTCTATTTGGGTACATGAAAGTATACTAGACATCCAAATATCTTGAAGTGTCCAATCTCAAGCTTCACTCCGATGAAGACTTCTTCGGGAGTTATGTTCTTCAAAATCTAGTGAGAACTCTTGTTCTGAACATATACAACTGTCATGCATGCTTCTGCCCATAGAATCATAGGCATACTCTAATCATGTATCATTGCTTTGGTTGCTTGAATGATGGTTCTGTTCTTCCTCCTTCTCAAATAGTTTTGACTCCCTCTGAAGTCTGAATGATAAACATCTTCCTTTGTTGTTAACTTGCCTGGAACCAGAAAACAAACGAAAGGAAACAAGACAAGAATATCTCCTAGAGGAGAATAATGAGTACATCTCTAGAATCAAAACAATTTAAGGATTGTTGTCACAGCTACAACGCCTACTTGTAATGTAGCAAACTTAGAAATGTAGGTTAGAGGCATGATAATTAAAACAATCAAACCTGGTGTCTTCACTTCCAGTGTGTTGTTCCTCTAAATGCATTGAGATCCCTCTGGATCCATGATTGCTGCAAAGGTTTCTTCCTCCTACAAGTACCCTCATGACAATGATACAAACAATATATACAAGTGCATACTTGAGAGTGTTGACATGATTTCTCCAATGGAACCTAGTTGATCTCTGATCTCTAACGTCTTCATGAAGAAGGTAGCCATGGTGTCACCTTTTGTCATCTTGATATTTTGAAGTTGGCCCTTCAATGTAAGAGCTTGAGTAGATGATTATCTTTCTTGCCTTGACGTCATCTTCCTTCCTTTCTTCCTTCTCTTCATCGATCGTTGTCTCTGGTAAACCTTTTTGTATCACCCACAATAAGTCTTCCTCTTCAAGGGTGACCTGAAGTCTTGACTTCCCGGAACTGAATTTGCTTGATTCAACAAGCTTATCTTCCATCATAGGTTACGTTCATCATATTTTCAGATTCTTCACAAACCCTTACCAACTAGGCTAGGAAACCTAACGGCTAGGCTAGGCTAGGAATCTTAGGTTTCGTTGGGCTTATGACCGCCAACAATAAGCCTTGAAAGTCATAAGAGCATTGGTGAGCTAAAAAGCTCCTTCAATGAGCTATAGAAACCATAATTCTGAAATTTCTGTAGAAAATTGCGAAACCCTAGAAACCATAGGGCCAAAAATCCAAAATGCTCGGAAATGCAATCTGAAGGTTGTTGGAGGTGCACTGAAGGATGGCGTACACTCCTATGCAATTTTCAGCCCCAACTTCCAAGTATTAGGTGCTGGAACACCCAAAAAGAGAGGGTCGTATAGATTTTTTGGAAACCCTAGGAGGGCCGTACGGTTCTGCAGAAGTGAGAGGATGGCTTGCTTGAAGCTTGTGCAATGGGTTCTTCAAGACCTAAGCTTTGAAACCATGTTGAATTTTCACTATGCTAGACTCAAGCATGAAGTTTATTTTAATTTTAGCATTTACTTGAACCATAAACAAATGCAACTACACCATTAACAATTGCTGCAATAACCAAGATCACAA
Organism: Picea engelmannii; assembly: GCA_009831015.1. NCBI lineage: Eukaryota > Viridiplantae > Streptophyta > Pinopsida > Pinales > Pinaceae > Picea > Picea engelmannii. The sequence continues at coordinate 275,392 of ML776919.1, read as the reverse complement.
GAAGAAATACCATGCACAAGAACACAAGAAATATCTTGGGAAACCCTTCTCAACAAGGGAAGAAAACCCAACAATCCTTTGCTATATTCTCAAGGGAAAGACCCCCCAAACCATAGACCTAGCACACAAAAGGGTGCTCTCCAAAACCAAGAAGCTAGTGCCCAAGAGAGGTGCACACTTCAGCCCTAGAACATGTACTGCTGAAATTTCCAAAATCACATGTCTTGTGTGTTTCCTCAATGGGGAAATCACCTTTATTTATACTAGACTGGACACATCAAAAGTGGTGTCTATTGGCACAACAGGGTCGACCTCAATAACTCGGAATATAATTAATAATTACAATATTAATTATCTTTCACTTTATGGTGGGGCCGACCTGTACCCTTCACATCACAATTAGGGTTACAGGTAAATCTTACTCTTTAGACAATATAACAGGGGATCTCACACACCCACTAGTGCTCAGCCACTAGGGGCACGTCTACTTGTGCTTAGCCACATGGACATCCTACTCAACATATCTCTATCTCACTGAGTCTCATAGGAGAATCATCTGGAGTACCACATCGTCTCAACTCTCTACACAGAGGAGAACGATACACCCATCACATGGGCACCTTCACCCCTCACATGGGTACACATCATTTCATCTCAGTCTCAGAGAACAACGCCACACCCATCACATGGGCATGCTCACCCCACACAGGGGCATACACATCATTTCATCTCAGTCTCAGAGAGGAACGACTCACCCATCACATGGGCATCCTCACCCCATAGGAGCACACAACGTTCCATCTCAGTCTCAGAAAGGAACAACACACCCATCTCATGGGCACACCCAACTCATGGGTTCTCTCACAGGTCGACTCACTTAGTTTGTGTCCTAGAGGATGTCTCACGAAGCTGTAATCATCAACACATCGCCGAAACTGTCCTGGGTGCTCTTGTTGACATGCCTCTCAGAATAACCCTCCTCTCGTCACCATCTCTGAACCCCATCTCCAAGGTTTGGTAATTGGTGGTGATTTTGCCCAAGGTGATTATCCATTGGACTCGCAATACCACATCTATGTCAGATAGGTCAACCACATAAAATGTGTCTCTCACTGCGTAGTTGCCTAACTTTATCTCCAAGTCCGAAACTCTGTCTAGACACTCCATTGTATGGCCATTTGCTACTGCAACATCAAACCCCTCAAACTCCTTTGTCTGAAGTGCCCGTCTCGATACCAATGAAGCGTCATTGAAGTTGCGGGTGGCCCCACCATCTATAGTCCCTTTGATCCAAAGGGTATCATATCTGGGAACACCAGAAAGGGTCGCTATGACTCCTCCTTTTGCTGGTTTCCGTCTGTTAGCCTTCTCAGGAGGCTGTGGAACTACTGGTGGGTGGGCCCCTGTCGGTGTCGGTGGTCTACAGGGAGGCTGCTCCTCTTCCTGTGCCGACTTCTCCTCTGAGCTAGTGGATCCATTGTTCTGCTCCTCCTCCTCACTGTCCACACTGTCTGCTGCCACCTCAATATAATGAATCTCTCCCTTGCCCATGCACCTGTGGCCTGGGACCCAAGAGTCTCTGCAGTTGAAGCAAAGCTTCTTCCTCATAAGCTCTCGCCTCGTCTCATCATCCAACTTCTCCTTGCCCTTCCATTCTCTTTGGAATGGCTTCCTGTCTTGGTCCTTCTATGGTACGAAGGGTTTGGAAAAGGGTTTAGTCTTTGGCACCGAGTCTGCCAAATCTCGAGTGCGTAAGATGGTATCCTGCAAGGTGTGAGGCCTGTATGCCTTCACCCATCCTCTCAAGGGCTCTGTGAGTTCCTTTGTGAATAACATGATCAACTTGGGCTCTGATATATCTATCACTGCCACTGCTACCCGCTGAAACTCCGTGATGAATGCCTCTGTTGTGCTAGTTTGTCTCAACTGGGCTAGATCCCTGAAGTGGATCTCGGGATCCCTCTTGTCAAACCTGTCGATGAGTCTCTCTGTGAACTCCCTGTAGGAGGTGATGTGACTGTGACCTAACGTTACCAATCCATGATGCCACCACTCGTGTGGCTCACCCTCCAAGTGTAGTGTAGCAGAACTAATGGCCTCTGTCTCGGTCATTTGGTTGAGCTTGTAGTATGTGTCTAGCTTTTGTACCCAAGCTCTCGCGGTGCATTTGGACGATTTGTCAAAAGAAGGTATGGTGAGTTTACCAACTTTCTGGATGAAATCAATGTTATAATGTTATGCCCCTGCTGCGGTTGTTGTCCTCTCTTTGGCTCTCTGGGGCGGTTCCTGAGCCCGAGTCCACAATACCCGACCAGGGTCATGTCCCGATGGAAGTCATGGCCCAATGCTGCATACTCCCTCCTGTACTCTGCGATGTCCTCCGCCTGAGTGGGCGACCTCTGTGCTATCGGCTGCTGTGCTGCTACTAGGGGTGCCCTCTGGAAACTAGGGAACAATGGCTTGGGAATCCTACTCGAAGAGGTATATGTGCGAGTAGGAGATTGGGGTCTACTGCCTGCCCCTAAGTTCCCCTGTGCTGCATGTGGGACTTGTGTGCCCGGGGTGCCCACTATAGCCAATCTATCAGCCATCTGCGCCAAAGACTGAGTCATGGCCTGTTGATTGACTACTAGATTGCCGAGAACCTGCATGAAGACTGCATCTGGGTCCATGGGGGCTTTACCATTGCCCTCTGGTCTCTCATATCCGTCTCCTAACATCCTCTCAGCTTCACGCTCAGGCTCACGCTCTGCCCTTCTCTCTGCCTCCCTCTATGCCTCTTCCTCTGAGATGGGAGGAAAAGGGGGAAAAGAAGATCTAGGTCTTCCCTCCTGCGTCTTTTGTAAGTGACATATTCGTCATCTACGTGCTCACAACCCCCTGGGTCCTCTGCTGCACTCAATGTCTTTAGTCACAGGCTGGCAGGACTAAAGCTCTGATACCATTGTAATGTTCCTGACTTGGCTACTCTGGGAAATGCTGCTAATCTGATATGACTATTGTGGATAATTCATTGTTAAAGCATATAAATGATCATATAGATAATAAATGAGACAAAAGACTACAAATCTTATATTATGATATCTCAGTGAGTACAATGTCGAATGTGGTCAAGTAAAATAAATCACTCGGCTAGATCAAATGACAAAAGGATCTTAGCTGGAATACAATAGCAACTAAAACAATAATAGTTGATACTAGAAGAATGTTGTGGAATGCAATGGACGAGATGAAGATCTGTTGTAGGCTATGCTAGCTCGTATGAGAACTGCTGCAAGTCTGGAAAGTTTGCCCTGGTGGATAAACCTCTCAGAATGGCCTGGAAACTGTCCCAAATGGTGCGCCCTGCTCTACCTCTCAGTCCTGGTGACTGACCGATCCCTCTGCTGGTGTGTCTGGACCTCGGATGGATCCCCTTGGGGGAATGCGCCCCTCTACCACTAGAAAAATGCGCCCTAGTGATTCCACCGTCAAAATCGGTTGAGATTTGTTTCAAACTGATTGCCTTGGCCTACTATGAAATGGGTCTGAAGGGTTTCCCTGGATTTGATTTGATGATTGCTCGGGAACCCCAAATGTGTCCTCCCAAAGTGCCACACTCCCAATGTCTGGAAAATGCACCCCAGATGATTCCTCTGTTGGAATTTGACGAGGAACCAGGAAAATGATGCGCCTTGCCTTCCTTTCAATTGGGTAGGAGGGGAATCTCTGAATTCTCCTTGGATGGGACAAGTCGATCCACTGAACCTCCTCAGAAGCTGCGTCCTCACCTGAATAAGGGTGCCCTTGCTGCTGGAACCTGTGTAACTGCTGCTAAAGAATGACAAAAGACCTGTGTGATCTTCCAGGTGACTAGGGTGTGTCGCTCAACACCGAAATCAACCAACTAGTGTCTTCCTCCTGGAATCCACTGAACTATCTCTCTTGAGATGCGCCTCTCTCAATGACAAGTCAAAATCTGCATAATGATGAATTAGGTCGCTGAACCTTCTCTTATAGCTGCTCGAAACCCTAATTCACTGTTGACATCTAATTTTATCTCGTCTGTTCTATTTTTAGCTCAAATTGGCTTAGAAACACTTTTAGCCACTTTTAGCTCAATGTCACTTTCTGAATATAACACCTTTGACTGGAGTGACCTCTAGTAACCTTGTTTACCCCTTTCTGGCCCTGGCTATAGTCTAACATGGTGGTTTAGACCATTAAGCGTCCTCTCTGGAGCTCCTATTTGGAAAGGGACATTACACTTTTTTTGAGGATCATGGAGGTACTTTCTATTTTTAGCAGGTTGAGCTCCAGGCCTCAGATCAAGATTCTGAGGGTGCAGTATTCGATCCTTGAGACATTTTGAGTCTTTTGGACCTTTTCCGGGATGAATGATCAATATTTGTATTTTTAGCAGGTGGAGCACTGGGTCTTGCATGTCAATTTTGATTCCATATTTGGAATCCTCATGGAAAATCGAATCCGATGAGTATGATATCATTGACATGCAGCGAGATTCTATTTTTAGCAGTCTATTTTTAGACATTTGACACATGGGGGTGTTCTCCTAGTCATTCTGGACGTTTTTGACAGTTTCCTATTTTTTAGGAGCCGAACCCTATTTTTGCAGTTTGTATTTATAGCAGGGGTGGTCGGCTCCAAAGGTGCCAAGTTGCAGGGTCAGATTCTGACATTTGGTGGTGATACAGTTGTACATGTGGCATCTACTTGGCATCATTTAATGAGGGGCACACTTTCCAAGGTAAAAAGCATTAAGTGAAGAATTAATTAATAAAAGGTGGCGTGTGGATGAGGTGGCAATTCTTTGGGTGTGTTTGGGCTAATTAAAGCCTAACTTACTTTATTTTTCTTCACTCGCCATATATACCACTTTCCATGCATCAAATTATTTTATTCTTCACACATGCACCTTATTATTCCCTTAATTCCCCTTTTCCCTATTTTCTAGCATTAATGTGCCTCCATTTTCCCTATTTTTTAGCCTAACTCCTCTCTCTCCCTATTTCTAGTTCATTGTCCTAAATGAGCCTCCATTTTCCCTATTTTCTAGCCTCCACCTTTTTCGCTCCCTATTTCTTAGCCTAACTCCTCTCTCTCCCCATTTTCTAGCTCATTGTCTTAATGAGCCTCCCTTTCCCCTATTTTCTGGCTCATTGTCTTAATGAGCCTCCTTTTCCCCTCTTTTTTAGCTTTAATGCGCCACCCTTTCTAAATTCCTATTCTTTAGCATAATTGTCCCTATTTCTCTATTTCCCACGTGTGCATGTGTTTTCCTTTACTCATGGGCACCCTTTCTTGCATTTAATCTCTCCCTCATACATCCATTTCTCTTTCCTTTACCACATGTACTTTCCACCCTTAAATGCGCCTTGATTCCTAATTTTAGGGTGCATCTCCTTATTTTCCCATATGCACTTTTTATTTATTTATTCCACTCCACTTCCTAATTCCCTAATTCATGCGCCTTGGTTCCTAAATTTAGGGTGTACCTCCTTTTTATCTTACATATCATCCCTATTTTTATCCTTTATCTCACCTTTTCCATGCACGTCACTCTTTTATCATCTCTCACTCCTCTTTCACTCTCACACGTGGGAGTTTTTACCTCATTGTTGTTGATGTTTTGGTAGCTACGGGAGGATCTTTCCCTCCTAGATGACCTTTCTTAGATGCGAAGAAGATTCGAGAAGCAAGAGATCCATTGGACAGATGTTGAAATACCCTAGAAGAGAAGTCGACCCAGAAGAATAAAGTATAATGAAAAGACACCTTCCCAGAAGAGAAGTTGGCCCAACTAGAAGGACAAGAAGACTATAAATAGAGGATGTCTTGGCTCATTTGTTCACTCACTCACACTCTCCCAACTACACAGAAGCAAGGTGCAAGTTTGGAGAAGGAGACGTAGCTGCTACAGTGACTTAGTTTCTTCTTGTTCAGTCTTTTGGCATTCCTCTCTTGTGCGCTACTCCTCAAGGAGGTGCGCTACTTTTGTATGGTGCTGCTGTTGCAGCTGGGGTGGTATTTTTGGTTGAGCTAGCACTTGTGCTAGGGTTTATCTGATTGGACTTGCTTTGTGGACAAAATCTATCTAAGGAAGCTTGTTGGGTTTTTCCCCCATTTGGGGTTATCCCAGGATAAATCTCTTGTGTTCTTTTGTCTATTGTTTATGTTGCTACTGCTTAGTACATGATATATATATGCTAATGATAATGAAGTAAAAGAAGACTAGTAACACTAATGCTCTGTAAATAAGGAAAATTCAACATGGTATCAGAGTTGGTTACCTTCAAAACAGTTTGACCACTGGAAGGAAGATCGCTACAGCGGCACCTTGCAACTGCAATACTTTGTCAAGCTCGTTGAGTGCTATCCCAAGGACGTTGGAATAATTCCTTCACAGAGCAGTGCGCCCTAACCTAGTGCACCCCTCGAAACCCTCAACGTGCAGTTTGTTGAAGTTTGAAAAATCAAGGTTTTTCAGTGCTAGGGTTTCTATCGCCGAAAATGTCAACTAGTATGAGAGTTGATGATAGGTTGGATGGAGCAGATAACTTCAGATCCTGGAAGCATAGAATACAACTCATTCTAGAAGAGAATGAATTATTGGATCACGTCAAAAAGATGCTTCTAGAACCTGAAGACGAAGAAGCAAAGACAAAGTTCAAGAAGAATGAGGTCAAGGCCAAGAGGATCTTGATAGACTCAATCAAGGATCACATGATACCCAATGTATCAGATCTAAGGACTGCAAAGGAGATGTTTGATGCCCTAACCGGACTCTATGAAAGCAAGAACACCAGTCGGAAGCTTACCCTAAGGCATCAACTCAAAAATGTGACAATGAACAAGTCAGAGATGATAGCCAACCTCTTTACAAGGATCTCACAAATCAAAGACCAGTTAGCAGCTATTGGAGATCCAATAGAAGATGCTGAACTAGTAACCACTACGCTAAATGGTTTCTCTCCCTCTTGGGACCCATTTGTCCAAGGAATTTGTGCAACAAGGAAGTTACCCAAGTTTGACAAGTTATGGGCAGATTTCTCTCAAGGGAAATCTAGATTGATATCCAAGAAACAAAAGGTAGACGATGAGGAAAACCAAGCACTTGCAGCACAAGTGAAGAAGAGAAAAGAAAGAGAAGAAGGTAGTTCAAGGAAGTCTAAGAGGCCACGTCATAAGAGGGATATGTCAAAGGTTCAATGCTTCAATTGCAGGAAGATGGAACATTATGCCGCACAATGTCCTCACAAACATGAGAAGGAAAAGAAGAAGAAACACCATGCACATGCAGCTGATGCTGAAGAACATAAACCCAAAGATGAAGAATTTGTATTCATTTCAGCTCTCATGAGAACCATCACTTAAGGAAGCGATACATGGCTTATAGATAGCGGTGCTTGCTAGCATATGACCGGATTCAGAAACTCTCTATCAAAATTAACAGAAAAGGACTCCTCACTTCAAGTGGTGCTTGGAGACGATTCCAAGCATGCAATCAAAGGCGTTGGAGAAGCCTCCTTACAACATGACTCAGGTAACCCTCTTTCAATCAAAGATATACTATTTGTACAAGGTGTAAAGAAGAATCTTCTATCTATTTGAGCTTCAGAAGATAAAGGTTTTAGGGTGGCTTTTGTGGATGGCCAAGTCCTTCTATGGCCTAAGAATTCAAGCATAAATAAAGCCACTGTGATTGGTGTCCGAGAGGGAGGACTGTATAAGTTGAAGGGACACCAAGAACAAGCCCTTGTACACAATAGTGTTAGTTGCAATGAACTATGGCATCGAAGGCTTGCTCACTTGCACTATAAATCATTACCAGTTTTGAGCAAAATGGTTACAGGTCTACCAGAAATCCAGATAGACCATGACGGAGTATGCAAAAGTTGTGCACTTGGAAAGAATGTCAAGGGAATATCTACAAGCAGTGATAGCAGATCCAAAGGTATTTTGGACAACATACACTCCGATGTATGCGGACAGATGACGGTGCCATCACTTGGAAACTTTGTATACTATGTGTTGTTCATAGACGACTATTCCAGGAAGACATGGATCTACTTCTTGAAAGTAAAAGATGAAGTCTTTAACAAGTTTCAAGAATTCAAGGCTTTAGTTGAGAATCTCTTTGAGAGGAAGATTAAAGTTTTGAGATCTGACAATGGAGGTGAGTACACCTCAAAGGAGTTTAAATATTTTTGCCAAGAAGTAGGGATGAAGAGGGAAGTTTACAACTCCCTACAACCCCCAGTAGAATGGGGTTGCAGGAAGAAAGAATAGATCTATCATAGAAGCAACAAAAGCGATGATACATGACCCGGGCCTACCCATGCACTTATGGGCAGAAGCATCCAGTACGACTGTATATGTACAGAACATAAGCCCTCATAAGATATTGGGGAAGAAGACACCTGAAGAGGTGTTCACCTGAAAGAAGCCAAAAGTCAGTCACTTGAGGATTTTTGGTTGTCCAGTGTTTATACATGTTCCCAAGGAAAAGAGAACGAAATTGGAACCTTTAGGAAAGAAGGGCACATTCGTTGGATACAGTGAGACTTCAAAGGCATATATAATTTACATTCTAGGTCAGAGACAGAGATCATCTGGGATGTAACATTTGACGAAGATGAAGGCTTCAGAAGATCTAGGGAATCTCACATAGATGAGGACCAAATAGAGCAAGAGGCTCCCAAAGATGCAGTCATGGTAGACTCTACACTTGAAGAAACCATCCCAGAAGTTCTTAATCATATGGTAGAGTCAGAAAGACCTGTAGATCTACCTAAAGAAGTTGTGGCTACCAGGAAGAGACCAGCTTGGCTTCGGAACACCTTGCAGGAAGTTGAAGGACAAGAGACCACATGAGCAACATCATTGATTCAAAACCTTCCACTTTTGAAGAAGTTGTTGAGAAGCCATAATGGAAGGATGCCATGTTGGAGGAGTATTAGTCCATCATGAAGAATGATGTATGGGGGGTCGTTCCAAGACCAGAAGGGAAGTTAGTTGTGACTTCCAAATGGATCTACAAGATCAAACATGTTGCAGACAACAACATAGAGAAGTACAAGGCAAGGTTTGTGGCTAGAGGGTTCTCCCAGAAAGAGGTTGAAGACTATGACTAAACCTTTGCTCTTGTAGCAAAATACACTTCCATTAGATCAATCATTGCGATTGCTTCCGCAACGGGATGGAAATTACACTAGATGAACATCAAGACTGCTTTCTTGAATGGTGCAATAGAGGAAGAAGTGTACATAGAACAACCACAAGGCCTTGTGATCCATGGGAAGGAGTCCCATGTGTGCAGATTGAAGAAGGCCTTGTATGGGCCGAAGCAAGCACCCAGGGCATGGTATGCTAGGATAGATGGATATTTGATGAGCTTGGGATTTACCAAGAGTGAGGTAGATCCTAACCTTTACTATAAGGTTGAGGATGGATGCCCATTGATCTTGGTTCTATCTGTAGATGACTTGTTTCTAACAGGGGATGAGAAGCTCATTGATGGGTGTAAGAGGGAGCTCACTTCAGAGTTCGAGATGAAGGATCTAGGTCTGATGCATTACTTCTTGGGATTGGAAGTGTGGCAGAGATCAGATGAGATTTTCCTTAGCCAAGGAAAATATATTGTTGAGATCTTGAAGATTCGGGATGATGGACTACAAGTCCGTGACCACACCCATGACGATAAATCTGAAGCTCTTGAGTGACAAATCTTTAGATTTGGTGGATCCCACAATGTACAGATAGTTGATTGGATCCTTGATGTACCTGGTTAACACAAGGCCAGACATATGCTTTGCAGTGAATACCTTGGGTCAACACATGGTTGAACCTAGACATGTACATTGGATGGAAGAAAAGCATATGTTGAGGTACCTTCATGGTACGGTTGGATATGGATTGAGATATGTCTCGGGTGGAGATGTGAAGTTGTAGGGATATACAAATTCTGACTGGGCAAGGAGTGCAGTGGATCGGAAGAGTACTTTCGAATGCTGTTTTAGTCTAGGATCAGGCATGAACTCATGGTTGAGCAGGAAGCAAGCATCAATGGCACTCAATACATTAGAAGCAGAGTATATCGTAGCAAGCGTGGCAAGCCGTGAAGCAGTGTGGCTCCGGAAGTTGCTAGCTGGGATATTTGATCTAGAATTGGAGCCAATTTTGATACATTGTGACAATCAAAGTTGCGTGAAGCTTATTGAGAACCCTGTATTCCATGACAGGTCTAAGCATATAGAGATCAAATATCATTACATCTGAGACATGGTGCAGAGAGGAGTTGTGGAGCTCTAGTACATATCCACAGATGAGCAGATAGCAGACATTCTCACCAAGCCCTTGTCAAGAGTGAAGTATGAGTACTTCAGGGACAAGCTTGGAGTGTTGCCGAATGTTCACCCTCGTTGAGAGGGAAGTGTGTTGTTTCTTCTCATGCCGACTAACCCCTCTGGCCAAGGGTTCCCTGGATCAGTCACGTGAGGTGACTGAGGGGGTAATTCACTATCGGACCTGCTGAGAGAAGAAACATCACACACGTAGTCGTAAGACTATGGCGGAGGCTATGTGACTCCGGACAGTAGTTGTGTGCTACTTCGATGGATGTGTTCCACTGGCGGAGGATGTGTGACTCCGGACAGTAGCTGTGTGCTACTTTGGTGGATGTGTTCCACTGGCAGAGGTTGTGTGACTCCAGACAGTAGCTTTGTGCTACATCGGTGGATGTGTTCAACTGGCGGAGGCTATGTGACTCCGGACAGTTGATGTGTGCTACTTCGATGGATGTGTTCCATTGGCGGAGGCTGTGTAACTCCAGACAGTAGTTGTGTGCTACTACAGTGGATGTGTTCCACTGGCAGTGACTGTGCGTCACTGAACAACAATTGTGTACTACTTGGCAACAATTATGATATATTGGATGACATTGTAGTAGCTGTGTGCTACTAGCTGATTGTCATGGAGATTACCAGATCGTTGGATGTAGCTGTGTGTGCTACCGTTTGATCGCAGAGACTATCAATGATGATTCGAGCTACCAAAGGCATTGTAGCAGCCGTGTGCCTGCTAGTAGATTGTAGAGTAGTGAGTGGACTACCAGATAAAGACATCGTGAAAGATGCCTCCTTAGCTAAGAGGGAGTGTTGATGTTTTGGTAGCTACGGGAGGATCTTTCCCTCCTAGATGACCTTTCTTAGATGCGGAGAAGATTCTGGAAGCAAGAGATCCATTGGACAGATGTTGAAATACCCTAGAAGAGAAGTCGACCCAAAAGAATAAATTATAATGAAAAGACACCTTCCCAGAAAAGAAGTCGACCCAGCTTGAAGGACAAGAAGACTATAAATAGAGGACGTCTTGGCTCATTTGTTCACTCACTCACACTCTCCTAGCTACACATAAGCAAGGCGCAAGTTTGGAGAAGGAGACACAACTGCTGCAGTGACTTAGTTTCTTATTGTTCAGTCTTTTGGCATCCCTCTCTTGTGTGCTACTCCTCAAGGAGGTGCACTACTTTTGTATGGTGCCGCTACTGCAGCTGGGGTGGTATTTCTGGTTGAGCTAGCACTTGTGCTAGGGTTTATCTGATTGGACTTGCTTTGTGGACAAAATCTATCCAAGAAAGGTTGCTGGGTTTTTTCTCCGTTTGGGGTTTTCCCAGGATAAATCTCTTGTGTTCTTTTGTCTATTGTTTATGCTGCTACTGCTTAGTACATGATATATATATATATATATATATATATATGTTAATGATAACAAAGTAAAATAACACTAATAACACTAATGCTCTGTAAATAAGGAAAATCCAACAATTGCGCATGTGTTATTCACTCCCACTCCTTCCCTCATGCATTTTCCCACTCCTACTCCCTCTCTCATGCGTCCTCATGGTCCCTTTTGGGGAAGTGCGCCCATCATTCACTATATATTGGAGTGTTGGTCACATTATTCAAGATCGGATTTTTGCAACAACAACATACACTATCTTTCTCTCTTTTCTTATTCTCTCCTAATCTAGCTACTTTCTCTTTGAGCAAGGATAATCATTGCACCGGTTGTGGACTTGTCTATTGTGGCGCAATCAACCCTTTGGCAAGCCAATAATAAAGAAGTGTTGTGTTTTTGACGAACTTTCCTTCTTGTTGGTATTATGTTCTTACTCTTGCAATTTGATTAGTAGCTCACTACCATTTATTGTGATATTTGTCTATCTTTTAAGTGGTTTCTTTCCTTATTGCTTTCATCTCTCTCACACTAACACTGCAGGATCCCTCGAAGCAACTTAAAACTATCTTTTCCTAATGCTTTGGCGGTGTATTTACATGCTGTCCAAAGCATATTTGCAGAAAAATCAGATTCAAATTAGCAGCCCGATACGTAGGGACTCCCCCCTGAGGTTGGCACGCACCAGCCCGAACGAAGAGGAGGCTTTCCCGTGACAATTTGGGGCATTCTTTCCTTGAATTAGCCACTTTTCCATCGCTGATTTCTTAATTATCAGATCTGATTGGAGGGTGAAAAAGTGTGCTAACAACCCTTCATCTAATTTTATTGAATAAGAGAGGGGTCCATGCATGTAAAAATGTCAAAGAATAGCAAAAATTTAACTCCCCAAGTAATGAACCCCACATGTTCCAAGAATAGGTAAGAGACATGCCAACACATGCCGAGCACACTCCTCCATGTGGTGGCCACATGCCGAGCACAATCCTCTATGTGGTGGCCACATGAAAACAAACACTAAGCACACCCCTCTATGTAACTTCTCAAGTAATGTGCCCCACATGTGCCATGAATATGTAAACACATGCCAACACATCGAACATACTTCTCTCTATGGTGAACACACTCCACATGCCAAACACTCAACTCATTATTTAAATGCAAATAACTCACTAATGAGTAACCAATAGTCAATCAGTCAACTCTAGTCTATAAATAGAACTGCTAAAAATAAATAATCCTTAAAAATAGGAAATGTCAAAAATGAGGATTAATCACTGACCCATTGACAATCTAAAAATAACTCTTAAAAATGGAAAACACTAATTTTTAGGTGATTACATAAATCATCTAGAGAATAGGCTCAAAGCAAAGAACAAACTAACAAGATAACACTGGTGAAAAAGCTAGTTTTTCATGAAAGAACATAAATCATCTGGAGAACAGGCTCAGAGCAACAGAAAAACTAACATGATAAATTTGGTGAAAATCTATTTTTTCATACAAAAACAAAACACAGAAGTTCATCATCATTTTATTTGACAAAGTGCAGAACAAAAAATTAAACTCTTTCATTGTCCAGCAAAAGAACCTACTATATCATTGTGAAGAGAAATTTTGTAGAATTCGATGACATTCTTAATGTAAAAGTTAACAAAATTGTCATTAAGGGAGTGTTGTTAGACATGAATTACCATTTTTAACAATAGAATTTAGATTAATAGTTAGATTGGCAATAAAGTGTTTGAACTAGTAATAAAGCCTTGCTATTACATACTCCTGTACTTAGGGAGTGTTTCCGTCCTTATACACACTTGCAAATGTGGGCTAAGTCCAACCCACTTATTGTGTCCTTGGAGGCACAATGCCTAGGTTCAAAGCCCACTGTCACCTCGACTTGAACCTCTTCCGTCTAGGCTTACTCCTAGGGAAGCCAAGGGGGGTAGACCCTAGTTACTATCTGAAGTTAAAAGTTAATTTCTAGGAGTTGATTTCAGTTGATTAAAGGTTTGGGGATCTATCCTATATGCAAAAGAAACAATGCAAAGTGCAAGATTAAAGATGCAAAAGAAAACCTTTTCCTAAGTCCACTAAGACTAGTGCCTAAGATTGGGCAAGGGGTCAACTAAGTTTGAGGGAGTTTCGTTTTACAAAGATTACAACAATGTTACAAAAGAATACTAGATACTAGATACAAATAAATGAAGAAATGACTATCCACAAAGTTACAATGAAACTAAGTGATACAACAATGAAGATACAAGATATACAAATTATACAAGCAAAGCAACTAACCAAACAACTAACTTGTAAAGAGACTTGAATGTGCAGGTAAAGAAGATATTGCTCAAAAGAAGACACAACCACAACACATAAGCCAAGTAACCCAAACAAGAGTGCCTCCAAGGGATGTGCAACTCAAGGGGAAGTTTCACCGACATACATAACCACAAGCTCCAAGCAATGAAGAAGCCTCCAAAGGATGTGCAACTTTAAGGGAGGAGACCAATCACATCAAAATACAACTTAAACTCAAAATTAAAGCGTTGGAAAAAGGCCTCCAAGGGCTAAAGTGCAACTTTAGATTACTTAGTCAAACCCACAAATGCTTAAAGTAAGATTGCATGTAAATGTAAAAGTGAAGTGCTTGCAATATGTAACTAAAGCATAAACCAACAAGATGTACCAAAGTAGATTGCCCAAGGTTAAGTGGATTGATTAGGATTAATTAAGTTGTTAATTTAAGAGTGAATCCTAGACTAAGTGACAACCCAAGAACTCTCCCCGCTTGTACCAAAAGAAATGCTGGGTGCTCAATAAGTGAGGCAAACAAGGTCACACCCTAGCTCCACAGGTCAATCCAGGAACAAAAGTACTCCACAGGTAGGACACCAAGTGTCGTGACACTGTCCCTGATCTAACATCCCCTTCTTCTTCCTTAAGTTCCCTTTTTGTTGGAAAAGTTGGGACAGTAAGTGGTGACCTATTAAGCTAGATAAATTTTAGGCCCTAAGAGACTAAGGTAAATCGAGTTAAGTTAGATAAGATTAAGTTAGGTTAGTGAAGGTGATTGCAAAGCAGTTCTTATAAGAGAGTGCTTGCAAGATAAACAAAAGTACTTGAAAGATGAAACTTGAAATGTAAAGTACTTAAAGGAAATTGCAAGAAGTTCAAATGCTTGAAAGAAACAACAAGATTATACAATGCTTAATAAAATAGATTACAAGACATAAAAGGAAATACTTGAAAGATTATAACCATAAATTAAAGTACTTAAAAGTAAAATGACTTGCAAGAAATGAAAGATCAAGATAAGCACCATAAAAATTGTTATGCCTCCATGGGCCTAATCTAACATGAGATGTTTACTTCTAGACTAGATTATTTTAAACCATTAAGCATATGAAAGAAGTAAAAACCACATATTAAACTGGCCTTACGATTTTGGGGGTTGGCTTAGCCAAGCTCACTGCAAGGTGTAGACAAACAAATGAAAGTAAAATGCTTGTAAATAAAACTAATCTAATCTACCTCAACAAGTGCACAAAATGGAGGACAAAGCCTTTCGGATTTGTGCACAAGTGGGTGACAAGAACTTGGAAATAAAACTGCCTCTCAACCTTGTCCTAATGACAAGTGGGGAAAACAATAAAGAATAAATTGCTGAAAATAAAAACTACTTCCTACCCTTACATTTTTGGGGGTTGGCTTAGCCAAGCACTCACTTGTTGAAATAATGCAACTACAAAGTGTATTCTAATTATTATTGATGTATTATTCATTAGATCAATCCCCTTTTGCGGATTAATCATGTCGGCTATTGTAAAAGACCAAATCTCTTTTTGCGGATTGGTCAAAATGTAATTGTAATAGGCAGAATAAGAAGTCGGCCCCAGAATATATTAAAGGTGGTTATAACCACCCAGATTGAGAAGTCGGCCCTGCAATTGAAAAGACACCTCCACACGTGCCAGAGTTATATAAATAAGGAGGCCAATGCTTCACTTAGACACACACACACTTGTTCATTGAGGAGCAAATTTCAGAGCTGCAGTTGGAGAAGAGAGAGAGAGAGAGGCGTATTTTTGGGAGAGGACTTTCTGTATTTGTTTGAGTTATCTCTTGGCATTGTATTGGCTATCTATAATAAGGAAGTTTTGCTGGGTTTTCTCCCCCATGAGGGTTTCCCAGGATAAATGATGTGTCTCTTGTGATTGTGTATTT